>JABASC010000097.1:0-68495 GCA_019776185.1 Plutomurus gul | reverse complement strand
ACCTATTATTGCACAGCTTTAGTTTTAATAACTAATAACATTAGATATATAATATACCTCTATGCATTAGATACACACTTGTAAGTGTGTACTGTGTGCACATACCTAAGCAGAAGGGCTTTTGTTTATGTTTAATTGTGGTGCGTACGGCAGCGCTGCATTGGTTTTTCTGCCTGGGACTTAAGAAAGGGTTAAAATTGGAAGGGTCTTTCTCGGAAACAAAAGGCATAGAACAATAGAATCAGTCGACCTTTTTAAGGTTTATACGTGACTATACCCGTCCATGGTAGCTGTCCCTGTTCTACAAACGTACATGAATTGTAACCGTGTACTTTTATGAATGTGATGTTGTAGCATTGCAGTAGGAACTCTTCAACAAGATGGTTAAACGTAAGTAGGCAAGAAGTTGGAAAGTTCAAACCGAATTCTGTAAGTTTATGTACAAAGAGTCAGAGAAGAGATGGTTGAGTAATCCAAGAGCAGTACGTATAAGAGCAAGCTAAAGATAAGTCATCGTTGGTGTTTTTGTCAAGGTGTGGAAACGAGACGGATTGGTTATGTTTTCTTAAAGGCAAGTCAAGTCGCACGGAGAGATGTCCAAGATGTGTGCATGTGATTCAATGGAAGTGGAATAAATAATAGAGACTGTCCCTGTGACAAGTCTGTGGCTTGGCATTAAAAAGGCTAACGTACTGTGTGCTGTGCTATTCCAAATCGTGAGTACATAACTAATCCATTCAATGCCCGAACTGACTGACTGAGCACAGCAACAACACCTTGTCCGTGGAGTAGAGAAATGTCAGCTTAAAGTCTCCATGTAGGTACATTGTACACAAGAACAAGTGAAGGAATAGTAACATGCTGGTTACCAGTTGCCCCGCACTACCAAGTACATACGAGGACAGATATTTCATCGTATTACATGATTATAGTCAGTAAACAATGATATGGCTGGCTTTAAGCGCTCTGTCCTCTCATCGCTCTACCAGTCAATGCAATCATGTAGCCCAATGTACCATCCCCACAGAATCCACACACACGGAGAAGTCCACACTACAATTGTTGAGTGTGAAAGTACGCATCGTTTTCTTTCAGTGTGTCTTCAATCTGATGATCTATAATGTTTTCTTCCATTGTATGCTGGCCTGTATGTAAATATAAGCGTTGTTGGACGTGAGGTTTCAATTATGTTGACAGATGTTGAATAATAACGTGTATAAAAGCTAGGCTGTGTATCTCTCTGCTTTTACCTAGTCTTCCCTGTCATTTGCTAACTGTGAAGCAATCCTTAAGCGCTGTCATGTCACTCTCCCAGCTCCTACGGCTCTAATATTTAAATATATGCTCCTATATGCACTGTATGTACATATAATGTATAATGTATATACACAGAGGAAACAGCATACCGAATTGTGAATGACTTGACTTGACTTGACAAAGTGATGTCAGTTGAACGCATAAAATGTGCTTCATTTGCCCCAACAAAGCATCATATTTATTATTATCCAGCAATGATTCTACACTGACAAACACAAAGCGTCGTTGAGATGGTCGAGATAGACAGGAGGCTGCTGTTTGTTCACTGTAGGTTAATGAGTTCGAGTTTGTTGAATATTCAACAACAATGAGTGTGACTGTTCCTCCACTTTCCTATAGTATCCACTATACACAGTCCCTAATGTAATATACAGCTTATATTCTTGAGAGCAGATGTAATTCATCATTTGCAAAGAGAATCAATTTGATGTGTTGGTCAAGTCGGAACAGGACACAAGTATTTCAGCTCATTAATGAAAAGTTTTTAATTATAATACGAAATTCATTATATAATGGTGAATTCAATGCTTATAGTAACGCATTATATGCAGAGGTACTTGATCGAATCAGACATTTAGCGCGTGGACATTCATTTTACATCGGACCTTGCACAAGGCTTTATAGAGAAGCTAGCTAATAGGATTCCAGAATGAACTCCAGCTTGTGGTGGTTCGCAATGTTATTTGCTGTACGAAAGTTTGCCAGGTTGACCTTTTGGCTTTTCACTATCTTTAATCAATTTTTTTGTTGCCACTTCCCCAACTTCACAGCAGTGTATTTCATGTATATTTTTATGTGTGTGGAGATAGGTGTTAAAGGTTCAAATGCATTCCCTATCAGCACACACACAAACACATGCACTGTGCAGTAGTGCAGTGGATTTGGATTGTAGTTGGAATGAAATGAACCCTGAGAATGTTTTCTTGCCGTTGGCAATCCCGATATGCAGAGAGAGAGAAGCAGTGAGAGAGAGCCAGTTGAATTTGAATTTGTTTGTAAGGAAACGCAAGGCTTTTCTTTGATTAAGTTAAGCTCGGTATGTAGATATATAGGGAGATAGGTAGTACTAGTGGTGGTGGTAAGTAGGTATTTGTGTTATGTAGTAAAGTGAGTGCTTCCTTCAAAATGAAATCCTTTCACAGTCAGACTCACATCTTCATTTTCATTCATTGTGATGGCGATGTATCTCATCTCTCCACATCACAACCGTTCCCTTTCAACAATTCCTCTATTCAAATATTCACCTTTCAGTGTGTTTCGTAGGTATGTCAACTGCGCTCTTATCAAGTAATCTGTTCATCCATCCTTCGTCTGTCCACATGTGCTTTTACATTTCCGAATTCAATGTTGTCGTGTCACACCATCCATCCTTCTGTTGTACTGCAAGACATTGTGCCTACATTCACTGTGTACTACGGTGCTATGTGCACTTATATTCACAATCACAATCCCCTCCTTCTCAATTCTACATACTTTTTTGTAATGTTATTTCTGTTATTTTACAAGAAAATGAAATGGGAGAAAAAACTTTGATAGAATTGTCACTCAAGTAGATTCGGATAGAATAGTATTACTCTAGGGGAACTTTACATGTCTTCCTGAAGATGTAACCATTTTTTATCCCTGTCCATGTAGTGCTTGTATCTGATTCACATTTAAGTAGCAAATGAAATATTACAATAAGGTTGATATTGATGGGTAAAAATAAATTAGCCCATTCACCTGAAACTGCTTGACTTTGAATTTTCGTTTCAAATATCTCATATCAAGTCACAATTTAAAAAAATAGTAATTCGAATTTACAATCTAAAAATTATTTGTATTCTAAGCGAACATTTTTATTTGTCTCGTATGTCTGTTTCTAAGTAAGGTCGTTAGCAAAAAATAATTGTCATCAAATTAGAGTGAAAATATTTACAAGATTTTCACTTTGAATTCTTTTTGAGAAAAAACTTTCACTGAAATGATTTCCTATAAGTGACTGTGTTTCAACTTACTGGTAGGTATCGAGGCAGGGCAGAGCACTAATAGAATGTTCTAAACTTTTAGGCTTGATTTACCGTTAGGTGCAAATAAAAGGATAATCGCTGTTGGCAAACCATAATGCGATAATCAGCTCTTAATGACGTTCTCTCGAGGTAGTTTCAAAAGAACTGACAGTCTGTAGGTAGAGATTAGATTTCAGATTGCAATGTTTTAGTACAACCGGAATGTATTTGAAAAATGCAATTGCTCCGCTTTAATTAATTCTCGATCGATTCTTATCATTATATTCTGTCATTGCTGCTAACTGTGTTAACAATCACCATGCTACTACATTTTAATCTTAAATAATAATGATATAATGATTCTGATAGACAGACATTTACCAATGTCCAAGTACATGTTCTCATGTGACACATTTATGTCATTTAAACGTTTATTTCTTTTCTGGTGTACTGTACTTAATTACTATAATGTCTCCTTAATAATTAAAGGAACAACATTGACTAAATCTTGAGAATATATAAGGACGAGGAAGTTCAGGAAATAGTCAATTATGTACGTCACAATTTTTAGCACATTAAATTAATAACAGTATATATAATCAATGCTACACGCACTCTTCACTTTAAGTAGTCAATGTCTTCAACTAATGTTAGCCACTAAACTTTTCTTCATTAACTCGAGACGAGCTGTGATTTTTAAGCAGCTCCTCCGACTACTCGTTTTCCAAACACGTCTTTGATGTCAATTGAATTCTGTATCTACCGTAAGCTATCGATTGGACAGTTAGAATAATTTGTAGTAACATGCACTTTATTGTCTTATCATTGGACGTTAACTGCAACATTAGAATTTACTTAAAAAATATTTAATGATGAGGAAATACACAGACATTAGTTTATTATCAGGTCATCATTGAATTTATATAAAGTAGAATACTGAAGGGAATGCTGTGAACAAGAATTGTTCATTGTCTCCTCAATAAGTAGAGTTGTAATGTAAATAAGAACAGATTGAGATGACACTATACGCAGGAAGTTATATAAAATGTGTGTAGGAATGTGGAGAGTCTGTTGTTCGAGTTCCCTGTTCATGATGCATCAGATGACAGTGAGCATTTGTGTAAAGGAAACCTGAGTAGAGTAGCTGGCTGAATGACAGGCTGACTTATGCCACAACAAGAGACTGAATGACCTTAAGAGTAAGTTGAAAAAGGACTGGTGCCATTTGATTTAATTTTATTGGACTTTTTCATTTGATCAGAACCAATTTGCTGGCAAACTAACGTAGTGTAGTAGCACATATTTGATTACAAACTAACATTATAATGCTGTATAAGAAATTTGTAAGAAACGTAGCCAAAGGGAATACAATGCACTTGAGTGCAGCAGCAGCAACAATGCAATGTGCACTGACAAATAGATTACTTACCAGGGCTCAGGCTTCGTCCTAAGGCCCTCTGAAAAACGGAAATCCTTCGTCTGCACTACTGAATCCTACCCTAATCATTACATTCGATCTAATTAAAATCCCTGATTTTCCTCAACCGTACTTAAAATCTGTTTAAAGTTTAAATAACCACAAGTGCGACTACAACTGATTATATAACTAAATTGTAGTTTTAATACCAATCGAAGAGTAAACTATTACATGTCTTCCGTTTTACCCCCTGAATTTAGATTTGTTTAATAGAATGTATTCCTTGTGGTACCCCCAGACTACCTGAGGTGCGAATCCGTTGCCGAAGCAAGGCACTTCCCTGAATCGTTTTAATGTAAACCCTTGTAAATAACAGAGTAAAAAGGCATTGAGTTAGTAGGCATTGTTGATAATGATTGCAGAGTAATATTACATTTTAGATGGTTGTATCTTGTGTCCGTATTGAGTGAGGGGTGAGTTAAGTTTTCAGAGATAATTTCGCTCAACTCAGCACATAAATATATTGTGCAGTAGCAGTACTGGTCGAGCATACATTATTAACATGGTATAATAAGAAGAAGCGAAGGAGTGAATTGACTCACAGAAGCGAGGAATACAAAATGTATGTGTTTCAGTGTGTTGTTGTGTGCATACTTATTCAATTGGTGGCTGTAGAGCATGTAGGCTGGCAGGGTGAGTGCGAAAGAGGCGATAAGCACTTGAAGTTAATTTATTTGAAAGGGCATCCAAATACATTACACCTTGTTGTTCTCAAGTTTTTCTCTACTGTTTTTCAATTGAAAAGATCCAATTGAAGATGACAGAAATGGGAAGTTATGAGGTGAATGGGTATTGGCTGAATTGAATTTGTTCCTGGAGTAACTACTGATTGCATTCTATCTGTTCCTTCTGTTCGGCCGTTTTGGTGATAAGCCAGAGCAAAACATTGTGAATTAAATTCATGTCCCACCACTGTAGCAAATCTCACTTACTACTACTAATGCAAGCTAATATCAAGTCAAAGATGCAGCTACTTATTACTATATAATACTATCAGACAAATCTCTATGCTAATTAGTAAAGCACTTGTCTAATTTGTTTACTTTTTTTAAATTTCAGGTGAAAATCTGGTTTCAGAACCGTCGAGCCAAAGCAAAGTGAGTATTAATTTTTAATTATTTTTATTTAGGTATATTTATAGAATCCACAACATCCAAGTTTTATAGTTTAAACAAGTTATGCAATCCCTAGAAGTCAATTAATACCATGCCCTATTCCTGAGAAAGCATAAATTAATCATTCAAATCCCGGTATTTTATACGACACAATGTTTCACAACACGTTGTGAAGGGCACTGGTTGCTACAGTATGCACTTGCTCCTTATTTTTTGTAGGAAAAAGTTCAACGCTGTCCTATATCTACAATTACTCACAGTTTTCAAAACATGAATTATACTAAAAGTAAATTTTTAAAATAAATAATTAGGTTAACAGATTTGAAAAAACGCTGTACCTCTTCTGTAGAAATATCCAGCACTAGAGTGCTTGCAACTTTCACGTCCTTCAATTCAGTAATAGAAAGAGAGCATCTAGGGGTACATATAGGGGCATATATCCAAATAGTAATGGTAAAGACCACCACCAGTACCTGGTATCACTGAAAACAGTATATATTAGTTAAAAAATACAAGACCAAGCAGTCCTACCAAGGTCATTACCTGGAATCATTAGCTTTAGGGAACGGCGTATAGGGACCCCCCTCCTGTCCACTTAGACAAAGCCTTGCAAATTGAATTTCTACTATTCAATCAAGCTAATGAATAATAATTCTATTGCAGAAGACTCCAAGAGGCTGAAATCGAGAAACTTCGGCTGGCGGCCGCGAGACCATTGCTACCGCCGTCCCTCGGAGGTCTTCTTCCGCCTGGACCTTTCGGTGGTCATCACAACTCTCTCCTAGCCCGATCTGCCCATCTGAATGCAGCTTTCAATTTGAATGCACTTCTCAATCCCAAAATGTAATCCTTACCTATAGTTATAGCTAATTAATATAATGAAATGAAATGAAATACCTAATTATTACGAAAAAATACCGTATCCGCAGACGTATACACACAACAATGCACTATTATATGAAACTCCACAAACCCAGTCATATACAGATACACACACGTATATAGTAGCTACTAATCATTAGAAATTATACCAATAACATATATAGCCGCAGCTTTACAACCAACAACAACATCAACTACCAACTACCATCACCACCACCACCACCACACTTTGGCAATAGATATACAAAGGGCATCTGCCAACTGATAAGAACCTATATAAGGAATTCCTACATCTATATATCTATACAGAGAGAGACAGAGAGAGAGAGACAGAGATCCTAATCACAGTCAGCATGTACTTACGGAAACAGAAAAGGACAATTGGCGAATGTAGAATCATTTTCTTGCAATAGCTGCCAATATACATGCAATACAAAGGTCTAGGCTTTATTAGCCACAGAGGAGAGTATACCCGTTGGGCACACGTATACACATGAATAATTAATTACTATGTTGTAGATTTGGTGCGGACTACAACTATATTACCATGCAGCCAATCAATTGCAACAAACTCAATACAAATAAACAAATGAGTCTCTAGTGCTGCTCCTCTAAAACATCAGCCACCACTCTACGATGTACTTGTTCAAAAAGTAAAACAATGATGATGTATACCACCTACCTACCTACCTACCTACCACCACTACCACCGATGTATGTTTACGGCCCAGCCACTCTCGACCCAACCAAAACAACATCCTTCTCAAGCCATGTACTTACACAGCATATTACTCACAACATCATCACAGAGCACAGACAGACACACAGATACGCTGTTAATTGAACTGGCAGATGGAAGTGATCATCTACATATACGGAAACATAATTAAATAGCAGAAATCAGGCAAAATGTAACCAGAAGTTAATAACTGAATCTTTTCAAGGGCAAGGCATGGCAATCGTGTGGTGGTGCAAAGTAGGTGGTGGTCTCGTCTCGTCTTCGTAGAGTGTTTGCAATTTTTTCAACTCATCCACTAGTGATAGGTAGTAGTGAGTAGCGATAGCAGTAGCAGCAGCAGCAGTAGTAGTAGTGCAAATCCAATTTAGAATGCTGATCAATCATTTGCACCCTAAATTACTACCTTTAATACATTTCTACATATTAGCCACACCATTATACTCCTGTTCCATATTTACTAAGTTTTTCAATGAATTAATTATCTGTGTGGTAGAAATACATTTTGAAACGTGTCCAACGATTACCATTCAACTCGCAATACCTTTACCTATTTATGTATGTATATAGTCTATAGTTTACAAGAGATTGTGCTGCTGCTGCTGTTATATTGTTCTACTCTATAGTAGTATATGTAAGTATAGTAGTCAGGTAGGGACTTACTTATATCTGCTGCTAACTAACTGAATTTGTATGCATCACTTAAGATAGACCTTTGTATCTCATTTTGGCCTGATTGACGATAGGACATGGGAACAAGTCAAATTACAACAACTCTATCGTTGCAATCTCTGCGCTGTAAGAAACTCGTCATCTCTAACCTTCTGCGGTGTGTGGTGGTGCACATTATCTTTATGGGAGAGCAATGTGTTACACTATTGAGAAATATAGTACGGTGGTATGGTGGCATGAAATCTCTCTGGTCTGCATACAAATATAAAAATACCGCACTCGAGCAAATAATACAAGAAGTGAACAGAGAGAGAGGCAGGCGAACATTTACCAGATCATGCTGTGAATATTAAATACAAATAGAAAGGTTTATAGATTGTACTACGGATGGAAAAATCCGGGGACAATAATTAACAGAGAAGAGCCTTTGACTGAAGAATACTGATTAAATAAGCTAGCCACATACTTATTATTAGTAATATATAGAATAAATATACTTACTAAATACTACTACTACACGATATATGTAATATACTAGTTGGGAGGAGCGGATACCTTTACAGAAACTACCTACCTACCTACGTGTACTCGAAGAACCTACTACTACTAAAAAATATTAGACTATACTATATACTAATAGTGTAGCGGCTCATAAACAGATTAATACATGTAAGTAGGTGCATTACATTGCATAATTACAGGCTAAACATCCAGTAATTTAACGAGAATACCTTCCTACGTGTGTGTAAACTATAATAGGTATTTAAATACTAAATAAGTAGTCGTCATATATAAGTCTCTGGCTGTCATTGCAAAAGTCGCCAGTACCTCTCTGCCTCCGATGCGGTATACACATAATACTACATAGTCCCCTTGGCATATTGTACAACGGAACAGAGACAGACACAGAGATATGCGAGTGATGTTGTTCAGTGGGTTTGGTATTAACATTTATACGTATAAGAACATTAAGGTAAATATTCGTATTTAAGAAACAAAAGTCCATAAGAAGTATTTACCAATGTGTGTGTATGTTTTGTCTGTGTTAAGAAATGAGTGTGAATGTGTACTATACTCGTATATACTGTGTGTGCTGTATTTACTTTTAAGTGTTTAATGATGAATGTACTTCAGAAACTTTTAAAGAGTGTGCAGTGTGTTCTGTCTATGTGTGTGTGTGTGTGTTTGTGTGTGTGAATGAGAGAACCGCGTCTCAACTTTGTATAGAGCAGTAGTTTTAATGTGATGTTTATTGATCGATTGAGATATGGAGAAATAATGGAGAAGAAATGAGGAGAACAAGAAAAAATATTCGATAAAGTTTACGAGAAATGTACTACTGCATTCAACACAGGTACTTAAGATAAGTGAATGTGTAGTGGTAGGTAATAGTGTTGTGTTTTGTGAGACAGAGAGAGAGAGAGGAAAGGGAAAGGTAACTGAGTCTAGTACTATTTACTGCTACCACCACCACTACTACTTGTATGTAAAGGCAAAAGCTGAATAAACTACTACCATATACCATGAAGATCTTGTGGAAACAATATTATACTGACTACTACTTATAAGTAAGCGTACGTACGCGCTCTTCGATGATTACGATGATGATAAATAAAGAAACATTTACCGTTTCACTCAATTTATTCGTCTCTTTTGTACTTTTTATGACTCATTCCTCATTACGGATTTTTCACCCTGCCATAAATGCATCACTTGTAACTTTTCAGTTGGGAGCACGGTGCATTTTCATCCTGACGGTTAAAAACCCACTTACACACAAGTGTGGTGGTCAAAGCAATTCCTAATTTTATGACGCCCATATATCATACTGTATGTAGGTGTACTTGGACATTGTCAATTTCTCATCATTTCTGATCGTAAAAGAATTCCTTTCAACTAATATTCAAATTGAATTAATTGAATTCGCCATTCAGGGATTACCATATGCAATTGCACAATTTTTTAAGCTACTGTACTTGTAGGTTCGGAATATACACATAATAAATTATCGACCATTTAGTAGAGCTGTCCTTAAACAGTGAATGTCCAAATATACACGGATGATTTACTTAAAAAATTACTCTTGTTCACGTTAAGCAACTTATAAGGAAAAGACCAATATGAATAAGCGATTAAAGCTGGACAATGCATAATGACGATTAAAATAAGAAATATCATGACACTAACTGGTTTCTAGTCTACAGAAGACCATGTGTACAAATTAGAATGCATCTTATTATTTTATGAGTCGATCGAAGAGAACCCGTTTCCCCGTCCAAGTACTCGTTCTCTCTATTTGTATGATCAAGAACACGAAGCGAGGGCGGAATCAACTTTTCTGTAGAATTGAATGAATATTTTATTGATTCTTCAAACTTTTTTCTTCCCTGTTGCACAGTTACAAATTTCTCTCTAAATACTTCTAGACAGATGTTCAATTCAATTTGATTATCTATTTCGTTGCAAATTTTGCTGCATAATAATTGCAATGCACGCGTATACCGTATTGACAATTTAATTAAATTAAACATCTGTGGACTTGGGATACATACACGTCAATTAAGGTAATTCATGGTGACCCTTGAGAAGAAAAGGAGAGACTTATCAATTGAACTGTCTAGATTCAGTGAAGAGACAAGAGTGCAGAGAATTGAAGTGGCTCGTCGATTGCGTGATACATATTATCATGATTGAGAATGTACACGTTGGTTATTGATCCAGGAAATTTTGATTCAAGTGGACGAATTAAAATAATTGAAGGTAATAATATGAAACATTAAATAAATTCTGCTCTGAAGAAATGCACCTACTAGAGCACACATTGGGAGAGATGGAGTAATTGGTTGCTATTAAATCGATTAAAGAGTGCGACCAGAGAGAGAGAGAGAGAGAGACATATAGTGAGAGAGGAGAGGATATATAATAATGAGCTACAGTTGTCTATCCAAATGCTATGGCTAATATGCAAGTGTAAAGTACGAGTTGAAAATATTTCATTATGATATAGATGACCAGGCCTTGTGTGTAATGCAACCAATTAACAAGGCAGCTCGACATAAAACAACTCATGAACTATTACTGAAAGTATTCATAAAAGTTTGCCACTACTTACTGCTGGTATGCGCCCTTCTCTACCATTCCCTCCTATGCTTCGTGTACATACATACTACTACAGAGAGGGGCTCCGCAATAATATCTCGGCTCTGATCTGATGTGATAATGTGAGACTGTCCCAGGTAGATCTGGTTAGGTTCTACTACTGCTACAACCGTTGACTTGAAAAACTGCACAACTACAGATATATACAACATATATTTCACACACAGGTATGCACATTCACTATATATGTATTACAGGCCTGTATAACCACTACGGTAACAAGTAAGTACGTGCATAATTCTTTCTTTTTCATTACTACAAGTGTACGAAATGGTTTATAAGAAAGAACGAGTTAGTTAAAAGAGGAACGATTGAAAATGAGTAGCTATACGATATTTCACAGGACAAAGCGCTCTATTGATTGACTTGTATGTGAATGTGTAAGTAAGTAACCGTACGCCTTTTAGTAGGTTGATAATTAAAGGTCGTGCAAATGCTAATGTGTGTTCTTGTGTTTGTTTAAATGTTATGTCTAATGTTGGTCATTTTATTATGATAAGTTAAACAGTTTAGAGAACAAGGGAGCTGCAATCATCCACTCTTTTTAATGTCTTGCTGTAAATTAAGTTCCCTTGTCTTCTCCTCTTGTAATTTTAATTGCTCTTCCCAATTAAACTGTATAAAGTTGCTCCTGGATTTTTGCAAAATACTTGTGTCCATGTGTACTTGTAGTAGTTAGTAGTAAATAGTAGAGGCATTAAGTAAGCGGTAAGGTGGGAAGACAAATAATACAGATAGATAAATGAATGCGTAGGTTGGTTAGTTGATTGAGAGGGCGATGAGATCTGATCGCCACATCACAGAATACGACGACGACCACTACTCCACCACCACCACTACACAAGATGTTAACAGATAGATATGTTGATCCATTATTACTCTTTTAATGCTCTCCCGTATCCACTGTGGCCTTACACACATTACTCCATTACACATAAACACAAAGTTTTTCACACCCCGTGTCTTGCATGCAAAATGTGCTGGAACTTATACAGTTGCTGAATATTACACTTGCTAAAGCACTGTACTGCACTTTATAGCAGTTAGGTAGACGGCTACTGTTTAGAATGTTGTATGTAGATTGCGCTAGAATTTTTTGCTCAGTAGAATAAAGTATGCACATTGGATGCAGTGTATAGATATAGATACTGTAGCAAGGAGATTTCCGTCCACGTCCCGTCCCATCCGTCGGCCAGGCCTCAACTCCAGCCCAGTTCTGTGTATTTTGTACACAGTGTACGCTCCATGTGTACGTTTTCATGTCTAAAAGAGGGAAGGTGAGATTTTTGTGCATAAAAATGCAGAAATTGACAACAAATTTTCTGTAGTTAAGCCACATGTAGACTACATGGTAGGTGATAGGCGCGTTTGTGTTTCTGTTGTTGTTGTAGTTGTGTGGTTAGTGCAGCTGTTCAACATGTACATTTTATTATTTGATTAGTTTTTATTACAATAATAAGTAGAATAATAGGAAGGCAATAGAACAGGGAGTTTTTTGATTACTTTTCTCTCTTCTCTCTCTCTCTCTCTCTCCCGACGTGCTCGCAGAGACAGTGGCAGTGCTGAGCTAATTTACACACAATAATAACGCAGTACATGTACACAGCAGCAAAGCAACTTGATACGGCTCACTATTAAACACGATTAAATGCTACTGATACAGATAGTAAGTAAGTAAGTTGTGAAGTAAGTAGTAGTAAGGACGCATCTGTACATCTGACTACTATTTACTTGCTATAGTGAATTGAGTGAAGGAGCTACTCGTCCTAATAGAATACCTACAGTAGGTAGTTGAATATGGAACACGTTATTATTACTTTTTTTCCTGCGTAATGCTCATTGATGTCGTATTTATACGAAATAGCATATCTTTTATGTTTAATGCAATTAAAGCATTCTGCTACTTTTCACAAGAAACGCAAGACACACCGTAGAAAAGAAGCAATAAGACATCTGTTGTACCTATCAACTTGGAGGCTCCTCTCCACCTCTTCTATCGGTTTACTTGTTCTCCATTTCTTAAACTTCAGCCTTCTCTCTCTCTCTCTTTCCTTCTCTTCATTATAATCTACACAGGACATGTACTTGAATGAGCAAAGCCGCACTGGAATAGTACATACTCACCACCAATACCTGTACATACACAGAATATTACGAAATGCTTCCATTTGACTGTGGCTCAACTTCATAGGAACGGGGCTGCAAAGTCGACGTGAAGATTTTTAATCAATTTGAATATATTCATATTTAAATATTTTTTAAGCATAATAAACGAAAATGTTGCAATTAGTTTTCAAGGTGTAGTATAATGCTATAGCAATTATTACTACTTACGTAATGGGACTGGGTTAAAATTGTATTTAATTTTAAGAGTAAATTTGCCAAAATTAGTTTTAATTGTTAAACAAACAAGAACTGATGTTAAGTGATTAGGAGTGTTACCAGCAACTAGTGCGATTAGGAATTAAATCCAAGTACTAAAGCTGTAACATCTAATTAATAGTATCCTGTGTATATAGGAGCTTTAGTGTTTATTATTATTAATACGTAATATGAGCAGAGTGAGACGGGAGGTTGTGTTCGCCCAGCACCAGAACTCAATTACAGCCAAAGAGCGAGAGAGCGAGAGAGAGAGAGGAGAAAAAGGTAGAAATGCTAATAGGTAGTAATAATGAGGCTGAGGAAAGGCAAGTGGAAACAAAACTTCTTGCATTGTAAAGTAATAATAATTAGTTGTGACGAAGGTTGAGTTGCATGCTTATTTTTTGCTAGAAGGCATGGGAAGATTTTCCTTTTAGTTTGATAGAGCTCTCTCTCTCTCTCTCTCTCTCTAACTTATGACTTGGACTTGACTTTGTTAGATCAGAGTGAACTCGCAGCCTACAACTTGGCTCAAGTATGAAAGGATGTAATAGAGAACACATTGTTTGTAGAGAGCCAGAGAGCCAGAGAGCCACAGAATAAGTAATGTTGTTAGTTAGGATATAAATGAGTGGCTTGGCTTCTCGAGTGTACTCGTATATAATACATTAGTAAGTATAGGGGATAGGAGTGAGGAGCAGCAGTGTCCTAAGGATAAGGATGGATAGATGTGGATGGACATATTATTATTGGGAAACCAGTTTGTTGAAAGGACATTCTTGCGTAGAATTTATTGCTTTTCGATTACCTACGCCAAATGTCTGCGAAGGAGCTACCTGAATTGGGTACCGTCTGTCTCTTGTTCTGTTAACCAGACCGAAGAAATGAACTGACAATGAATCTTACATATCATATCCCATGTTTTAGACAAGACTTATGTGCATTCATTCTGTCTCCCTCCAGTCCATGTATCCCAGCCAGCCACCTATACACCTATACATACGCACACACAGAAACACAAGAGACTTGCAGATGAAACACCATTACTACAATTCCCTTATTTCATCCTTTCCCCTCTCTCTCTCTCTCTTCATTACCAATGTGTTTTCTTTGTGAATTTTTTTCTCCCAATGATTATTAACCAACTACTAAGCTCCTGTTCTGTCCTAACCTGTCTCCTGAATCAGCACACAGACAACATGCTTCATTGGATGTGATACATGTACGCGTAGGTATATACATAGTATGAGCCTATGACGACGATCATCAAGTCAAAATCACTAAT
Organism: Plutomurus gul; assembly: GCA_019776185.1. Lineage (NCBI taxonomy): Eukaryota > Metazoa > Arthropoda > Collembola > Entomobryomorpha > Tomoceridae > Plutomurus > Plutomurus gul. Next base: position 53,503 of record JABASC010000097.1, on the reverse strand, counting down.
AAGATTACAAGGGGAGATACACTAGCTCAAACTGAAGTTAATAAACCAGGAAAACAAAGGGTAAATATAATTTAGTGTGGCTTCTTCTTAAAAAATATGCTGACCACTCGAGTAAAATAAATAAATAGATAATTGATCGTAATTCCTGCCCCGAGACAGAGAATAAATAGCTATACTTATATTACGTAAATAATAGAAAATTGTTATTACGGCTATAGGGCATGTGAAGTTCCACTGAAGCAGATCCTGTGTGACGTGATTCAATTCGAAATGGTCAGTGTAAAAATCAGCTTTGAGTCACTTGTAAATGTACACAGACAGACAGAGATAGGCACATAGAAGATGCGTTTATTAGGTGCGTGAACACTAAGCTTGTATGCTGGAGGTAGTAGATTGTGAATGGCAGCAGCAGATGTACTTACTATTTCTACCACCACCATTCCACTGTAGCCAGCCAGCATAATGGCAATCTCTTGTATTTATCTACAGTGCATGCTGTATAGTGGCCGAGTATGTGGAGAACCTTTGTGGTGGGTAATAATGATGCGTTTGATGTATTAATACTTTCACATGTTTAACATTGCTGGTCCAGTCCCAAAGTAATAAAAGTGGTTGCATGCATGACGCATTAATTAGCATCCGTAGAATAACTGACTCCACTGTATTAGGTCAATGCATGTTCTCAATGTGAGTGTGTGTGTGTGTATAGAGTGATTCAATGTGTTTCTAATAAATACACACACACACACAGAGATAGAGAGACGCAGGTATTTATTTCTGTGAGTGTGTGTACATGCTAACTAGCAATAATATTCTGTGTACAGAGATTCATTTGTATTGTCTTATCGTGCCCTTTGATTGCCTTTCGGATTAGCATGGCCACAAGGACTGGCATACAGGTGAATTATATGCCATAGACTGAAGACACTGAAGACACTGAAGAGCAGCAATTCCACGTACTCAACAAACAAGCAAAAGAATGAAGAATAGCCGGAATAGATGAGATCGAGTGCGACGGGTTGCCTTAAATCTTTCTTTATGTGATTTGGTATTTATTGGCTATAGAAATACATATTACTTACTACATACCTTTCATTTAGAGGCAGAGCCGAACAGTAGTTAGTTACACTATTAACTATACGTTACACAACATTACACTCACAGTCATAAATATGTGAGCCTTTTCTGCGTATTACTACAACCACTAGCTACAATTGTAAATAGTGAATTGTATCGTCATTCTAACTTGTACTATGCACTCACAGCATTACGTTACTCAAATCAATGTGGCTCTGTGTCGTCGTCGATTGCTTTCAAGTGAACTGGAGGAGCGTCTTTGGAATTTGATGCTCAAGCAATTACCTTATTATTGTTAACCTCAAGATTCCATTAGGTTATACCGTTGGAACGGAAAACTGAATCGATAGAACTGCAAGAGTTCGATCCGTGCACTAATGTGTGTACATTGAATTTGGGTGAAGAACGAGAAGTAGTAGTACATAGTAGGTCCTTAGATTGGGCTACACGGTGACTATACATTATATATGAGTGGACACAGGGAATAGTATTTTGCTTGCGTGTCCTTTCCAGTTGCTTCATTTCAATAAAATTCGTATTAAGACCCACTTAGAAATTTACACAAAGTGTTTTTCCATTGGCTTTTCAACTTGGCTTCATCACCTGACCGATAAGTAAACAACTACTACCTAAAGTGGACCTATAAACTACAGATAGAAAACATAGCTCTACTATTTTCTGTGTACTACGTACAAGAAGTAATCCATTGCATTCTGTATGAATTGCCTTTTGACACATAAAATCCCAGACTTTGCTTGTAGGTGTGTACACGCAGACAGACAGACAAGACAGACTTGCAGGGCAGACTTCAGCCAAATACAAACAGTAAGTAAGCAAGAAAAGTTATTTGGTCACAGTATAAGCAAGTTGTAAGTAACTGGGCGATTCATTCATACAACTGTCAAGCAGAGTAACATATAAATTTTAGGGATTTTTCTGTCTGCGCGGATTCTAGGTGATTGCAGCAGTGGAACAGGTTGAATATTATGTAATAACTGGTGAACTGTCACAGGATGTATTCGAACAAGCTACCTGTCTGCGATATAGAGCACTAGTAAATGTAATATTTACCACATTACCAGTTTCCAAACACAAGTAGCGTTGTAGTGTTAAATATGGGTTTTATTAGGAAAACCCTCTACCTGTAAACCAAAGCTAATAGCCAAGAGGTTAGTATAGTTGAATAAGAATGGCACTATATTACAGTATGTTGTATAGGAATTTTAATTATCTATAAGAAACCTTTCTATAAGGCTGTTATTATCAGTTGCACACTAGCACCAGTTGATAAAGCTCTAATCAGCTACCTAATTTTATGAGACGAATATTTCTTATCGTGAACATTCATTTGTCATTAATCTTATCATCTGCTGCTTCTCTTTCTGTAAAGATATTACACTGAAGTGAAAATTCGTCCGTAAAAAAGGGGACGTTTTTCTAGTGAAATAAGTGTAGAAATTCAGTTTGATGGCACGATCTATCTAATGCCAATAAATAAGTAGTTGACAGTAGATAATAAATAAATCAGTAATCTGTGTTTTTGTTGGTTTTATTGTGATTCGAAAAAAAACAGGCTCCCCACGTTGATTCCTCCGAATCAGTAAACCTTCTTTGATATACACTTTCAGTATACGTACATCTCTCGCGCATAATTACAAAACAAGATTTTCCAATCTAGTTTTACTTAAACTGGAAGTGCAAATGTACATAAAAGCAGAGGAAAAAACAGTTTCCACCGTAGAACATAAAATGTGTGTACGCAGCAAATGGAAGCGATTGTGATGCAATCATTCTCTTCAATCAATAATATGAATTGCTTCATTACTGGCTACGACCACTTACCACATGCAAAAGCTCCGTAACCTTTCACTCACGCACAGTGAGGCCAACCAGCCATCATTTAATAAACCAACATCATCAAAATTGCTCTTCTCTAAACTCTCTTTTACGATGTCACAAATATCAATTGTTTTTTTAAAATCATAAACAGACGGGTAATATTATAATTAAATAAGAAAGTGCTTCTTATGAATACTTATCATTTATCACGACAAAACTTTTTTCACTTTGCAAGATAACAAAAAATAGTCGTGCATAAAATATATAACTTGGATTTTCGTACTCACAACGTTTTTTCGTTTCTAAAGAACTAAAAGTTGTGGAGAATCTCAGAAGGTGTGAATTTTAGGAGTACGCATCAACAAGAAGGAGAACATTTTTCGACACATTTTCCTCTATAAAGTCCATGGCTTTGACTTGTGTGCTTTGTAAGCGGTAGAAAGTGCTTGATATAATAAAGGGTCTGTGGAATAAATAGTACAGAGTAAGATCATTGTGTACGGTTGATTAGACGAAAAGTGTAGAGAAGGAAGGAGAAGAACAGTAGCTTGATGGGAGTTGGGAGTCGAGTGAAAATTGGGTTTCATCTGGTCAGGCTACCGACACAGAGCACATATACATGTCAAATGGTAAAGGCCTCCACCTTCGTTCTATTATTCTCATCAATCTCATTAAACTACCAAGCCTCAGACAAACATGTTCTCTCTTTATTTCTTCACTCTCATCTAATTTTCTTCATGGAGACCACATATCACTATCCTATTAAATAAACTCTTCTCAATTCAACAATATGTTCCAAAAGTTCCTCTATAGGCAATTTCATATGTAGTCTCTTTCCATTTCATTTTATATCTGACGTGCACATTTCTATATGTGCTATCTGGATAGCATTTTAAAGCACACGCCCTCATCAACTTGTAGTTTACCCATTAAATCCACATATTTGAGAAATTTCTGATCTCCCATCTATTCTACTCTAGCTGCTCTGCTATAATACGTGCTTGCACTTATAGCAATGCTTTCTCTGGGTGACCATATATGCTGCGTGACCATATGTAGGTATTAACAGAACAATGTGCTCCCATTATCCATACAGAAATCATACAAATATTATCTGTATGTACAAATGTTCTTATTAATAAACTTGTAGCTGGAGAATGGAATATTCCCTCAATTAAATTACTACCTGTTCTTCAATTATTAATCTTTTAACCTTATCAAGAACAATGAACGAGCGTCATCATTCAAATTTTTATTATTAATAATTATATCCAATCCACGCAGCAGAAACTAAGTACATCCGCCTATCTGAACGTTAACCCCACAGTGTAAAAAAATCTCTAAACGATTCTATATAGAAAATAGACAAATCTGCTACATTCGTATATACTGATAGTGAGTATAAAGTTTGTCTGTGTGGAACAGGAAAGAATTATGTGAGAAATGAAATTAGCTTGTTAAACAATTGAGGCGGAATGAAGACAATGGATGTTTGAAGTCCAGAAATAGTTTCGAGAGATGCTCTTTAGCCGTATCTCAGCATCTGCCAACATTGATTAGTCACGAATCAATGGGTAGTATTCAATAAAATATGATTTATGTCAAATGAACCTGGCAGAGATGAATACACAGATAGAATTATTTACAAGGCTTTGTTGGTGGCACGAATCACAATTTGAAATACAGTTTTCCATCTCCTCAACTTCACGTCAACATAAAACATTAATGAACTATCAACTATTACTATATAACTTCGATTGACCCGCTGAGATTTGGATCAGTCTACTTATTTATTTTCCTTTATACTTACTTGGATGGGAATTGTGCTTGTGTACACGTCACTCATTTCCTAATGGAGTCCCACGTACAAAATACAAAACTTACTCCAATCACAGACAAGCTATTCTTCCTAACAGCAATTATCCACTGAAAATGAAAAATTGGTTGCTAATTTCCGTAACGCTTTACCCTGCTCTGTATATAATGTGATAGTAAACGATACGCTGGCTTATTTGCCCATGTTTCTACTATAAAAGTAATGGTAGACAGTCAAAGAGACGTTTTTGCGCAGTTAGGTAGGTTAGTTAGGTATACAGTGAAATAATTGCAGAAAGATTGTCTCAGCCACTGTTCCATGCAATAAATATGAATACATTACCGTTCAACAGAAGGAAACCTATAAAAGCTACTAATGCAAGCCAAATCCATAAAGCCACTGGACGAGATGAATGTATTCACAGACCAAATGAGTTCGCGGTAATAAATAGTTGTGGATGTAGAAAAGGATTCTAAGAGTGAGTGAGTGAGTGAGTGAGTGAGAGAAGACGCACAAGGCGAAAATATTATGGGAAAAGAAGCAAAGAGCCGTAGGTGATGCCGATGAGCATAGAGATTCCATTCTTAATTGCAAAATGATGTAGATCTAATTGGCCCTGTTCAGAGATACTGATATTACTAAACTTACTTGGCTACCTGCATTACCCCTTTTATCGTCTAGTTCAGTTTCTTTTTCTTTATGTCAGATTTCTATGTCTTGTAGGTAATCTAACAAGTAGTAAGTAGGTACCTACTATCTCATGTCTGTTGTATTTGTTTCTTCTGCTCCGTTCTACTCTCCTCTTCTCTCTCTCTCTCTCTCTCTCTCACTCTACTTATACACATACTCTCATGTATTATATACTTTGGTAGTTGAGTGGTTGGTGTGGATTATTTGACTCGAGTGCACTACTACCACTACATGCATACACACAAGAGACTCTTCTCATCCCCACACAACCAATATAACATACATACGTATGTATTTATATAAGGTACTAACTGGCCAGCAGTCACCGTTCTTTCAATGGCCACTATTATTGCTAAAGCAGCTCAAGTCAATTTCATATTATCTGTGTTTTATAGTCCGGCAAAACAGGCTCACTCACAGTCACAAAATATATATTGTAAAACAACAACATGCAGTCGTCTCAGCCAAGCCAATTCCACCACCACCACCATACATTAACTCTGTCCTGTTTGTGCATGAATCACCAGCACCTTCTACTTTACCTGTGCACACAAAATACAAAATGTACAAAGCTTAGTCGTCGTAGACAAGACACACACACATCTGTTCTGTAGGGATCGATGTATAAAGTATAGCTACAGGTCTACAGATAGGACAGAGGTACATTAATACTAGTATTAGGTATACCTATATATATATTATGATTGTTGTAATGTAATAATAATAATATAATGTAGAGCTGTTGAGAGAGAAGGAGAGAGAGAGAGAGAGAAGGTCTTTTTCTTTGTTAGTTAATGATATCTTTCTCCACTGTCTCGTAATCAGACAGCTCTGTATTCTAACAAGCTACCTAGGAATTAGTACTAATAGGTATAATGTGGAAAGGACGATCTTGGACCACTGCTACGTATATAGGTACGTGTGTGAAAGTGAAGTAGTACATGTGTATGTGTGTACACACATGTCCTGAGTCAAAGTCGGAGCCAACATAAGAAGAACAAGTGATATGCACAGTAGCATATAAAATGTACGGAGGGGAGATATAGGTTGTTATTGAAATAGAGTGATTCGACCGCATGTATTTCTTTTCCTCTTTGTAAGAATTATCTGTACGTCTGTTGTTTGTGAACATTTTTGCTGATTGCACAGTAAGGAGAATAATAAAGCAAAGCCGTTGTAAAGACACTTGTTCGTTTTATCGTATGGGGATGCACTCCTTTGAACCTGAGCAATTCACACTCAATTACACTCTTTTTGCACTTGTCTCCGTCCAATGTGATTCCTTTGATTAGATAGCTCAGATCAGATTAGATCGAAGCAACTTTGACAGCTTCAGCTTGTCCTCGTTTGTGCACTCCCTGCTGTGAACTTCGTTATTGTTATGGACTGACAGTGTTCGTCCAACCATAATCTCAATCAAATCTCAAATACAACATAATCAAAGCAGATCATAAGCATTCCATTAAATCCTGCCTCTGTTCTGTACAGTCGGCTGACCGGCTTCACATTTTCTCTTACGGTATTTCTCAAAAAATTCATCACACAACGGAATTTTGCAACCTTCAAGAAAAATGCACATTTTAACATCCATGAGTGTACATGTTTGCCCGCTATTTATCTTCATTTAGGTGCATTTCTTAATTTTGTAGGGTAGGGAATGTTTACAAGATGGCCACAAATACCTACTCGCATTGAAATTATACGTGTCCTGTACACTCTTAATATAATTTTACTTTTGATTTAAATTTGCATGATGCGGATGTATACTACAAAATGAACAAATTTGGGAATGGGTGGTTGCCTCAAGCCCGTCTCTCAGTAATTAAATATAATAGAGTATATTGCACGAATACACATCTCTGTGAAGTGAAGTTAACAATGAAATTTCCCCACTTTTAATTATTTATTTCCAAATTTCCCCTTAGCCCAAGAATGTTAATATTGTCTTGGTACTAAAACTACTGTTTAATAATATCACATCGAGAAAAAGCAGTACAAGTCAATCTCTCCTCCTACTCACCTACCATCCACCGATGAGAACCTGTTTGCTTTAGATAGTTTTGAACTAATCGTACTGTAGCCAAATATCTACACAATTTCAATATTTACCCCACTGAACATTCTAAAGAATTGTTTCAGTTTTAGGGCATTACAGTTTACAAGATTTTAGTCAATGAAGGTGCAATGCCGGAAATTTATTATGAATGAGCATAATTTTTAATTCATTTTAGTGAGAACCTTACTTATTGTTTACAACTTAGTTAACGTACTTGTTGTGAATATTACAAAACATGAGTGGAACAAGTAAAATGAGATTATGCAGGAAAACAGCTTTTCGTCAGCTTGATTGGTGTTTTCTAAATTGTTGTAAACATGTAAACAATAATCTTGCAAATAATTGCTGCTTACATTTTTTAAATTGTGATATGAAATATTTACATATCAAAAGGTTTCCCCATTACTAATAAATTTCACATTAAATGATTATGTGTAATAAAATATTAATACACTTCAATGTGCACATAGGAGCAAACGTCAAACACAATAGTTAATGTTTCATACATTGTCAACAGATATACCTACCTTATATTTATCTTAACGTATTATTATCGTACACTTGCAATGTACCTTTACGCTTGATTTGTGAATAGCAGTTAATTTTCGTGTGATATTTAATAGAAAATTCTAATTTATCCCTTTGAGTATTTGTCTACAAATGAATATTGCAAAAAACCCACAATTTTGTTTGCTTAATTAACATTAATTAAAGTATAAATTAATTTACATAAAGACTTCAATTTTGTGGGTGTACGCAAGGACCTGTAGTGGTTGCTATTACTCTTACCTTTCTCTTATGCATCCGAGCATGTTGTAGTCTAACCTTAGACCTTAGTGCTAACCTTAGATGTTCATGCTCTATAAATCACTTTTTGTTGAAGGATTTTTGATGAGATGAACAAATTGCATATTTGTGCATGTCACCGGCATACTTACATCATGTGTGGGCGTAAAAGTTGATTGCTCCTATCGCAACACAATTTTGCGTGCGCAGATATAAGAAATCTTAGTTCATGACACGTTCTACGTATGGTACAGATATACCTGTCTGCACATTTATAGACCTTCGTACACATGCACTGAATAATTTTATACCTTTTTTCTTTTCACATGAATCATTTGAAAGAGAATTCTACCACAACTCATACATGAATAGTAGTGTAGCAATGAAAAACCAGTAAAAAACGAATATAAAAATTAAAAAGGAAAAAACTATTTTTCGTATTCAGTCAGTAAAACACATTCATTAGTAATAATCTGATTGGTAACTATATGTACAGCTCGTATGTCATTACATTTCTAATATCTAATAAATATTTACGGCCCTGCAAGTGACCCATTTTTCAATGTTTTACGATATGAAATGTAGAAAGTTTATTGTAGTAAAATCCATATATTTTTAGTGGGATCGCGATTGAAAATTTGAAAAGTGACAAGTCATTTGTGATAGAATATATGGGAGTTGAGGGTTGAGCTGCTCTGCTGGTGAATTTGAAGTTGCAGAGAAAAAAGTTCAAAAGTCTACAATTCACTGTGTACATAGCATGAGAGAGATAGCCTGTATGTAGTACACATATATAGTGGTGTGTGCAGGGATAGTAGTAGAGAACAATGTTTGTCTGCTTGAATGGATGGAATAAGAAAATTTTATGGGAAAAGGACAGATTGAGAGTAGTTTGGTTTGCGTGAAAGTACCCAAGAGAGCGAGAGAGATTCGTAGTACTATGTAGCAATAGTATTACGACCAGAGGATGGAGAAGTAGACAAGTAGAGAGAGAGGGAGAGAGTAAAGCACACAGTGAAAATGATAATACATGGAGAGAACGGTCGTGTAAGTCAAGTGCAAGTCTAGACTGATAGAGTGATACATACGGTAGTTGGTAGTAAGTAATAGAGTCAGTACATTGCCACAGCCAAGTATAATAAAGTGGAGGGAAGGGCAGAGGTATTATTGGCACGGTGCACGCCAATAGATATCTATGTACAGATAGTAGAGTGTGACTATATGGTCGATATAATGGTATAGAGTCGACAACGGAATGAATAGCGGGTCAGTGGCAGTGGCAATGGTGGTGCAGCACAAGTGTACAGCGTAATGTGGTATTGAGTAGTCGAGAGTTTTTTAAGACTGGTGTATCATGATTTGGGAAGAGGTCCTAAACGATTTCCGATGATGAGCGTTTCCACAAAGTGCTTGTAAAGTGTTTGGTAGGAAGGGATGTGAGTAGGCCTATAAATTGGATATCAACGTAGTGACAAGTCGGAAATTGGACTTTTTCCCCGGGTGTGAAAGAGGAAATGAGCCCGAAACGGGTTTTTAAGCAAATTCTTATCAGGGCGACGGGAGAAGGCAGAAGGGAAAATGGCGTGACACTAAGTGACAAAAACTTATAGCGTGATGAGCTCATAATAATACAAAACGGACGAGTGAGTCGAAGCACAGCACCAGTCAAGAACCTACACCCTTCGTACTCTCTTCTTTTCTCTCCGTCTCTCCGTCTCTCTGTATACACAGATATCTTTTATTGTTACAGCACACAAAAATTCTCTCTTTCTTCTCAATAGTGATTTTGTCTGTCTGTCTCTCTCTCGCTCTCTCGCTCTCTCTCTCTCCGTCTGTGTGATGCAACAACTCCATCCACTCACTGCAACACACCGTCTGCAAACATTTTACAATGCCGTTGCAGTCTCTCATCGTTTTTACATTCCTAATTTACTCAACATTTGTAGTCAGGTTAGTTCACTCACAGCGAACCACTGTAAAAGTCTCTGTCTGTCTCTGTCTCCCTCTCTGCCTCTTTGAGTGTCATGTCACCAGCACTCGACTCAAATAGGATTTGTCCCAAGTTCTTCTCTTCTTCTTCTTCTTCTTCTTCTGGTGTTGCCAACAATTTAATTACGTCTCTCGAGAGAGTCCTTGTTGCTTTTATCCGCGACCATATTCTTTCACATTGTATCATTCTCGTTAATTTTATATATTTCACTAGCACGCTACCAGATACCACTAGATATTATTACATATTATTATTTACACTAAACACACAGAGTGTGAGTAAACTGTAGAGAGCCCTTTCATATTCAGTAGTACTCGTAGTACTCGTGGTACTCGTAGTATTAGTGGTCTCAGTAGTAGCAGCAGCAGCAGTTTATTTGTTTGTTTTTTGTGACATCGCATAAAAATTCTCTTTCTTCGTGTCTAGTCTGCCTCCGAGTTGACTCGACTGCTGTACGGCACTCTATCATTTCCATGTAATCAGTATACGCTATAAAACTCCACTCTGCCAGTTTTAATGAACCGGTAATTAAAAAATCTCTGGGTAAAACGAGAGAGAGCGTGACGAATCTAGGATGTCACGCAAAAATATTTTTTACACAAACCTGCGCGAACAAATATAATTAGGCAATCGAGCTATACACTCGCATATCGTGTCCTGTACCTCTCTCTCTGTCTCTCTCTCTCCATCTCTGTCTCTGTGTCTCCTTCAAAGTGTCCCATTTAGCCTTCATCCATGAGCATTATTACTGTTATTATGAACACATCACCTCCTGTGTAGTCCTCTATCGCATCTAATCATGTCGTCGTAGGCAGTCGACTGTGCAGAAAACTGTTGAAATGAGTCCGGTGAGTGTTTGTGTGAGCGAGAGCCGAGCGCCTTCCTAATATCAACACTAACAATAAATACAAAATATTATTCTATATTAGCTTCTGCTTACCGTAGTCTACCCTGAAATTAGTCTCTTAAATAGTTTGCCAGCATAACAACTGAACTTATTCATATTATAGTATACACAATCGTTTTACTGCTCATATCTGGCTCCACCATCAGCCACATCATATTGCATGCTAATATTCAAATGCGAGAAAAGCTACTTTGTCAAGCCCATTTAATTCTCTCTGTGAACGCATAATACTTTCAAAATTATGGCCCATCATAATAAAGACTACTCTTTGCTCATCAGTCGCAGGACTTTCCATGGCACATATACATATACCATGATGTTTTGATACTATACTACTCCACAGGAAACTTATACAATAGTCCGCCAACAACATACTACTTATTTTTCCTGTGTATTAAATACACACACTACGTAATTTTGATTTGCCTACTCAACCACTTAAGTAGAACTATACGGTTACATCTCTTTGTAAACAATTATATTTGATGCAACAGATATATTACTTACTTGAATGATACAATTATTCGTCTTTAGAAATTTCCAAAGAAGCATTTAAATATGTCACAATTGTCACTTACGTGTACACGTATGATATGAAAAGATTTTATTTTTCATTACGAGCAAAATATATAATAATTGTAAATACAAATAACGGTGTTATAGTAATATACTTAAATAATATACAGCCACATTAAAATAAGATAAATATTACACATTAAAACTGTCAGAACGAAAGCTACAATTTTTCCATCTTTCACATCATTTGGTCATTAGTAGAGGCTGTTTCGTGTTTGTACACTATAACGTTTAAAGTATATAGTTATATTCGCACATTTGGTTGATGCAACTGTAGCCGAGTGGAAATTGTTGTGGGAAGACAGCTACGAATGTCGAGTGGAATTACTATCTTTGTCTCCCTTCATAAAAGGTTTACAGATGCATAACTGATGGACATTGTACTTAGAGTAGTAGGTGGTTGACAAAGCTGCGACGACACACACAGTCATTGTATGTATAAAGGTAGGATTGAGACAGAAGAGAAGAGATGCTGCAAGGAGAGGAAATAGTCAGCTCTCACAGTGGTCGCAGCTCAACTTTAGACTTAACTGCTGCACAGAGAAGAGAATGCATGGGATGAGAGAGGAAAAGCGTAGGAAAGTAAAAGCACACGTTGGTGCAACAGACAATATGATACGATCGTTACAGTAAATATCAATATTTAGAATGTGATGATGCATAAAAATCCACTTTGGTGGCCTAGGCTCGGCCATCAACGATAAATTTCATTAGGAATAGCTAAATGATATGAAATGGAGGCCCCCCATGGCTCCCCAGGGGTCCTATTATTGCCCAATCAGTCCTACCCCCCGCTGGCCCCGAAAATCTTCATATAAAATCCTCATCATATGCCATTTTTCCTTTGGGTCCTCCATAACGCTTTTATTTATCATCATCCAATCCCATCCACATCTAGTTTCTACATCCTAATATTGCTTACTTACCATTATAAATATTATTTTTCATGGCAATCCGTCTCCACGTATCCGCTCCATTACCATTACCATCACTTGTGCCAGCGTCCTACCAGCGCAAGTGCATTTATATTAATAATAACAATATTTTCTATACAATACAATACTTCCTACAAACAACAGTACATACAAACAAATGCACTAGAAACCTTGAGCTTTGGCCACGTCCTCTCTCAAAATCAGAAGCAAATGGTAAACCTAACATTGCATGTGATCATCTGGGAACAAACAATCTGACGCATTTTAAATGAACGTTGATTATAGGAAAGAAATTGTTAAAATTTAAACTTTCATTACTTTAAACTTCATCAAACATCAGACTTGTAATTAGAAACATTAATGTAATTGGAGCTAATCGCTTAATTACTGTACTGTCAATGGTGAAAAACTACACCGAACCGAATTGTGGTGGTCACTTATTATTCGGGTCGAGGGATCTATCATAATAAAGTACATGATCAGTTAATATGATACATGAGTTGGAGGAGTTTAGCGAAATAATTATGTAGTCAAAAAAATCAGTTCAGACGAAAATAAATTTACGGGAACAGGCTGAAGTCTTTTGCTTCGTGTTCTTTGCTTGGCGAGCAAGAATTTTAGAATTTACTACCCGCCTACAAACAAACTTTTATGATGGATGAATGCGAATAATGGTAAAAAAAAGTTGAAAAATCGACTTTTTTATAATTTAATAATGTAACAACGATAGCTTCTTGCAGCACTTGGTCTTTCCATTTTCCATGTAGGTTTGAAAATAAGACTACTACCAATGTGAACAATCTGTAAAATTATGAACACTGCTATGCCAAGCAACCACACTTTAATGACGTCATCAAAACCCGAGACGGAGATCTACCAAATATTTTTAGTTGAGAAAACTATTTTTCCCAGTGTAGTAGAATGCAGCTTTTTATATTAAAACTAAATCACTCCACAATTTGGTAGGAATTATAAAATAGTGTCATAATTTTCCAAATTCCCATTGGAAAACTTTTAGCTTGCTCCCCAAAATAAGAGTAAGACTTTCATTGTGAAAAACCGCTATTATACATACTTCATATGCTAAATATTTTGATTTAGATTTTCTAATAACTTTTGCGAAAGGAACATTCAATTAACATGCAATAAAAACATTTTGGTATCTTGTGTTCGTAAACTCTGAGTCTTCTTAAATGTGACTGACATATTTACGAAGTATCACAGTCGTTTGCTACTTTTATATTATGCACAGGTGAATACGCTTGTGTACGTATTTATTAGGTGTACGAACGAATGCAGTTGCTCGAGATTTGGTTTAATTTATTTTTAAATGGACAGTTGACAGAGGAACGAGTTGGACTGCTCATGCAACAGAGAGACTCACACTCTGACGTCATCAATTACAGTGCATAAGACGGCTACATTTAGATATACAGCCGATGACGCGAAAAGTCACGCTGAAAGTCCGACTTCCGTTTTCTTCAGCTGCAGCGACGACAACTCTACAGTGGAAGATACGTGTTAGGTGAATAATTGAGCCCAAGTTGACATGCAACTCAAGTTTATTCAAGTCAACTCACTTTTTAACTCGGCTCTTGCATTGAGACAGCTCTGCACCTATTGTTTGATGTTTTCCTTTTCCTTCATTTTTTCACCAACAACAACATTGCATTAGTCAACTGCTACTCGTCCCTCTTAAACCATGTGCACACCTCATCGATGCTTTATTAGGTGTCACACCAGACAGACAGTCATTATACTCGATATACACAACGATTATACCTTCATTTTCTCTGTTTTTGCAGCGTGTTAGCTCGTACACAAAATTCATGGGAGACTTCATTCACCCATGTCCACATAATTGTCAACCTGCAAACAATTCTATGCTCGCGAAAAGCAACTATAGAATTCATGTCTCTTCTGTGGTCCGAAGTAGTAAATCTACTTTGCAATTCTGCTGAAAAGGCGGATACGTTCATCGCAGCAGAATAAAAAGCTTTATCGTGTTTCTCAGACAATTTTCCATTTACACAAACCAAAAGGGACATAGACTTTACGTAACATAAACTGAGCTATTATAAACAACAGTGTACGTAATTGCATTAAAGAAAATGATCAAGGAGACTAACATTTGTGCAATTAGAATGAATGAGTAATTTTTAAGGGATTGGTTAAAAATTTCCAAAAATTGACTCAATAGAAGGGCAGATGAGATTCACAAAGTAATCCAACAGTTTAATCAAGCTCTCGCTCCTAATAATCAATGTCGATAGATTACTACATATTTTATTTGGCTTTGTTTTATTGAGCTTCATTCCATTGCGATCTGGTCAACTTTTTTCCATTGGTACACAGACGCAGATGCATACATTATGTTGTTGTTGTGTGTACCTACTTACTACTCCCTACTCATCCTGTATGTACGTACGTAGTATATAGTGAAGGGCCATTATTGTTAGCTGGCTCTTGGTCTGGCTGGCAAAGTCAACTACATAGAGCTCATTGTTACTTTCGTATGGAGGTTTGAATTGCAAAGACGAAGCAAAGGAGAGGAAAAGAACGAAGCAATGCTACATACAAAAGAGAACACAACTCCCTTGTTCATTGAGTAATTTTATCCAATTAAATCCTTGGATGTGAGCATTCCTGCTCTGAGTCCATCGGCGATCTTCCAACTTCAACGTAGGTAGTCCTCCACCACGCGCACAAAAAACCAGACTCAAAGCCATAAAATTGAACTCTGACAGGACAAGTGGACCTGAGAGAAAAGAGATTGAGGTACTTACTTACCACAAACCGAATTGCTTTTCTTCAGCTCCCCAATGCTTATACTTATTGTTAGTACATGTGTACCCAATGCCCTAAGTGAGTTTTCATTCGATTCTCAATCCAATCACATCTGTATCACGAACACCTAGTCCACAATGCTAACTAATACTGTCTTTAACAAGAATGATATCACCAGTGCATTAGCTGATTCTTGTAAGCATAAATTTGCATTGTCATATTTAAATACACTTTAAAAGTTTATAGGAAAAGTTCTCTCAGTATCCCAACTTGTGTACACAGTTCACAGTCATTACGAACTTTTGCCTGGGATTCTATTTAGATATGTTCCGCAGGAAGCTCAGAGTCATTGATCCTACGGTTGTGTTCATTCGCTACAAAATTTTAAGGTTTTGCCAAAATTTTCAATAATAATTTGCTGTTACATAGGTAATAGATCCTAATTATATTTTTTCTGTTAATCTTTTCAGAACATTTGAGCAAAGTGATTTTTTTAAATGGAAATTAACTGTCTTAAGTAGCAACTGGTATAATGACTTTTTGGCATATCAATTTATTTATCTGGGTGCTGGTTGTAGAGCCCAGGCACATTCACAATGCCCATGCTTAAGGAAACCAGTCAGTAAGCAAATCAGAACCAGCCAAATGCCAAATACAAATTACAATTACAGATATGGGAATTCTTTCTGATAGTTACACACAACAACTTTGCAAAATATAATTGAAAAGGGATCGCATCTGGTTTCCATTGCAGCCAAGGTTAATGCAATAAGGCGGTGGTGCACACACAATTTCTATATTATCAACGCTTGCCTACAACAATATGCTTATCTATGACGCAACAAGATTAACCTCTATTTTAATGCACCAAAGCATTTGATACATTTCATTCAAATCTCTCACACACAGAAAATACGTGTACTTCCCCTTTCTTTAAGAATGCCAGAAGAGATTGAAGAGAATAACAGAATCCATTCTTCGTGCTATTGCATAGAGCCAAATGACAATTAACTGCGAATATTTGACTGATCCGAGACATATAAATCGAAGGTGATTGAACTTGACGAACTAATGCAATAACTAATGCATTCAATTAATGTTGAAGAATGAATGAAGAAAAGTAGAGAGAGAGAGAGAGAGGAGCCACAGAGTGAAATGCTCTGATTCGGCATAATACTAATAATGATGCAATGCCTCCGGTGTTTCTCGCTCCTCGTGCACTCACCCACACCATGTACACAGTAGCTACTAACTGGTAAGTAAATAATGTGAAAAGGAACAGAGTGCACTGCTACGGCGTTTGTTGATGAGTGAAAGGCGGACGAGTGCGGTTATTATTGATCGAATGGCGTTCTATGGAGTGAGGAGATTGAATGGGCCACTTAAATAGGGTAACGATCCTTTCCTTCACTTCATTGCATTTCCAACTTCATTTTTATTTACGTGTGATTCTATTTCGCTGTCTCTTCTGTAGGGTGACGATTATGTGACGGGGATGCGATGCGACAGGTATTATACTTATAAAACGAATGAAATAAGAATGCATCCAAGGAATTAACATTACACGTTGTGTACTTATCGAGCCAGATAAGAGATGAGAGGCCAACTAACTGGCCCTACGATAATCTTAAGACAAAGTAGTGCGCTAATGTACATACTACGAGTATGGATATGAAACTAAGGCGGCTCTCTGACTCTTACAGCGGATTCCTTCACACAGTCATCTCGTTGTCAGACCTTATTACTGTTGGTTACACAGAGAGATACTAGTTGTTGTGGGTATTAAGTGAGCATCACATAGCATATGTAGGTAAATAGCTTTATGTAACCGTATGCCTATGTGCGACAAGTCCTACACATTTCACAAGAGTCTCTGTTGACGAGTGTAAATTGAAGTTGTAGTGAGTGTGCTGTGTGGCAAGCTGATAGCAGTTAATGGGTAAGTTGTAGGCTGGCTGGATAAGCAAACAGAAAAGTGCCGGTCAGAGAGCGAGAGCGAGAAAAGGAGGGGAGTCTTACACGTTCTTTACACAAGGATGCATTATTATTATTATATGTAAGAAGGTGAGTAAGGAATAGGGTGAAATATATTATGATACTACTTACAAATAAGAGAGTGATGCTACTTAGGAAATCCAACACTTTGCTATTGCTTTTCTGTCTATTGCTAATACATTATTAGAGGCAGTGGAGTAGAAGAGATGGCCAGACCAGGTCACTAACTAATAGTGAGTTTGTTGAAGGAGAAGAAAAAGAGCCAAGTGAGAATGGTGAGGAGAGGGAAGAAGTGAGCAGGAGTGGATGTTGGATCAGAAAGAAGTTACTGTTCTTCTACTAACTGCTGTGTATTCTGTATTGAGTAGAATGGTCTGCTGGTACAGTGGTGGGAATAGGGTAGTTGGTTGTGCTACTGGAAAAGCCTAGTAATTGGGAGGGCAAGGGAAAGTCAAAGTGACCGCAGGCAATAAAAAGTGCCGTAATCTGAAGTGGAGATCTAAAGGCTGGGCAGGTGTTAAGACCCAATTAGCAGTGAAATATTGCTCTCGATCAAACTGCGACAAAATCGAAAAATGCTACCGGTTTTCCCTCTTCAATGTTTTTGAGACAAATTTTAAAGTGGGCAGCAAAAAATGGAGATGTGGCTTGGACCTCCAGAGTTTTGGAACCCGGTTCTGAATTCAAATTGCTCAATTAAAAATCTTACGTGTGGCCTGAAGCCATGTCCCAACCTGCCTGCCCAGTCAAATGAACATCATTTGTTATCAAAGTAGTTGCTGCGAGTCGATAAGCATCCATCTCGTTACGTGAGTGACTGAGTGAGCCACCGAGTCAGAGAGCCACAGAGTCCCATCATCATATCATTTCTTCCAATGCCCATCGTCTATAAGGACATACAACTGGAGCACTCAATCCACACACAGCCAGCCAGCCCAGCCAACAATTTTATACGATTCCAATAACCAAAGATCTTAAACCACGACACACAATATCAATCTCCCTCTCTTCATGTCACTTCCATAACTTATTTAGATTCATGAGATCTCGTTTCACTATCCATTCATCCTGACGCTCTCTATCTCTCTCCCTAGTCAGGCTCCTCTCTCTCTCTCTCGCTCTCTCTCTATCTACTCACTTTAATTCCTACACACAGCTCACCCTAATATCACAATTATAATATTATACACCTAACTATATACAGTGTGCACATTTAATCCAGTCCACGACGACGCGACCATTTCTCCATTTCAACTTTTCTTATGTCTTCCTCTGCCAGTGGCTAACTACATTGGTTGTGTGTTCAATCAACGTGCAACTGTTGAGTGAGTCAGTTGATTTGTATGAGTTAGTCGAATGCTGATTAGCAGTCAGTCATTCCTTCTCTCAAGTCTCTCTATTAGTATAATGTACAGAGATGTGAAGATATGAGTCAATGTGTGTTGTTGTTTGGTCAGGGAAATACAATGGCAATCAGTATGAGATGAATTCACATGACTCCCTTGGCCTCCTCATTGTTGTTCACTGTATCAATGACAGAATGTTACAACATAATATTTACGTCTTGTGATCAGAACACACGAGAGTGCTGCTACACACAAAATGATACCATGGCACGGACTCTCCACTCTACCTAGGTATAGCTAAGCATAATATTTCTGTACACATGCACTGAGACCATTGGCTAGGCATTTAGTCTGGTACGCTTAATCCCAGTGGTTTATCTTGGTGGATGAGATGACAAATGCTATAAAAGACTTATTTATATCCTAATATTCAGTATAGGTATTTAGATGTGTGCAGCAGTAGAAAGACAAGAGAACATGACTTCAAGGATGAGACGGGACAGGGAGGGCAGCATCTCTGAGATGAGTTACATGATGAAAAGTGAAGGAACTGATTATCAGAGAATCTCTTCTTCTTCTTCTGCTGCTTCTCTAACTTTGGGAAGTTATCATGACATATTTGAGTATATTATTGTATTGGTGTGGCTGTGGGGAGCGTTGTTGAGGTTGTTGGAGACTTGAGTTGATTTGTGGGCCTAATGGATGAGCTGCAGACAAGTCTCGAATTCAATTGAAAAACAATATCAAAGACAAGCTAGTATTGTATTGTTGATTGTTGTGAGAGCGTATCAATGCTAATATGTAGTGTAATGTTGTGACAGGAGTGTCGTTCGTGATTAGGCTCGCCTGATTAGTTTCGACTATTGACTGTTGCTGTGTGAGGAGACGAGTCTGCCACCGGAGCACAGACGCCGGAAGGAATTCATGCCAAAATTTGCATGAGTGTGTGCGGGTGTGAGGGGTCAAGTGGAGTGCGGGTCGGGCGACATGACCGTACCTAGACCCGTTGACAGGCCCACCTTCGAGATAACAGCGGGCATTCGATGATAATACAAAGGAAAGAGAGAAACGATGAAAAATTGACTAAAGGGAAGGTCTCGTAATCGTGATCTCCTAAGAATTATGGTCCGCACAGCCAGTGCACAGCTACTCCCCCAATGGACCTTATAATAATATTCGAAAGACTCGTTCTCTCCTGTACTCTTAAAACACATAGTGTCCCGCGTCTATTCCACTGTCTATTCCACTGTGTATTCATACCTGCAATGGAAAATCCAATGAACTCCCAGCACAAAGTACACAAATACCTTGGCGGAACAGGCGCAAACAATATAAAGTACACACCGTACAGATATAGAAATAAATAAACATTTCCTAATGAATTCTTTTCTGGAACAATGCAAGTAATTGTAAACATTAGGATGCTTTTATTTGTTGCGTTCTCAAATCTTGAATAATTTTGTCGGGTGAAGAATTGGAAGAAGGCGAGTCATTTGTTGGTTGGGACGAGAGCGGAGAGTGAGCCGACGACAAGTTGGACTACTGGAGGAGTCCTTGTTATTAGTTTTGCTGTTGTGTGTAATTCTCGTATCAATTTGAACAGGTTTTGTGTGTGTAGGACAAAGCGTGTGAGAAACTGCTATTCTATGGAGGCGAAGAAGAGCGCGCAGTATTTGAGAGCATTTAATGGTTCGCCTTGACATATAGCACAGAGAGTACAGTCACAGAGAGAATCGGAGAGCGTGGAGATGGCAGGAGGAAAGAAGAGAGGAAGGGAAGAAAGCAGGTGATACGATTGCGGATATTATTCGCTATAGACAAGTTGGCAGAGTGAGAGAGAGAGAGAGAGTGAGGCAGACACGAGATGGGTAGAGGGAAGCGCATGAGCCACACGCCAGGCTGGGCCACTGGTAGACAAGGCTCTTGTCTTGTGAGTAGAGAGCCCACTGTGGGTCTTGTTTGGGCTCACTTTAGGAAAATATAGCAGAAAGAGAGCCTTCCCCGAAAATTTTCCTCACCGTTTTCCCCAATCTCTCCGGAGAAATGAGTGAGTCCCTGAAATTGAACTCTTCCACGTTTTTTGTGAGAGACTTTTATCTGAAATGTCTGCTTGACTGACTATTCTATGGCGACAAAAGACTGTCAATTTATTGATTCTAATCATTTAATTTTTCGGGGGTCGCAACATCATCGTCCGTCCGCTCTGTCGAAATCATCCTCTCTCTTTCTCTCTCTCTCTCTCTCTCTCTCCTATATATATGTATATAAATATGACTATTCGCTTGTGTGTATAGGGACGACAGCGGAGTGACTCTCAATCCCACCTACCCGAACAGATCAATTCATTCAACTCATTCTCCCGCATCACACGGCAACACTCTTTTACAGCCTCCTTTCCCACTTTCACTCTCTTATGCTCATTCTCGTAGTCAATAGCCGTCTTTTCACATTCATTTGAATACTACCACTATAACACTATACCGACGACTGAGTTATGATTGTCGGAAACTCGGCTACTTTCATCATTATTATTAATAATGTGACTAACGAGGCAAAACACGGTAAATCTTGTTCACTTTATTATGCTCTATCAATTCGTTACTAATGCAAGTAAATATGGCCATATATATTTAATTGGTATATTGAACCTGAGCAGAATTTTGTACTTTTCTATTCAACAAAGGGTTCTACTGCGTCGTCCTCACACTCTCACATGTATAAGGATAAATAATTTTAAACCCTTCTCATTCATTAACATTATATACTATCATAATATAAACGAACTGAAATTTTAAGTATAACTAAATTCTACGTGCATGTGTATTTATAAATTATAAATGTGTACTACCTGTGTTCAATTATCGACTCTCTCTCTCTTCCCAACTTTGGCTAATGAACTGCAAACAGGTACCCTTATTGCATATTCCTAAATTTATAATGTAATGTATTAGTGCACCAAGTTGTTAAATTTATCAGTAAGTAATTTACAGTATGTGATTTTACAACTTATAAAATCGCTCTAATTTAAAATAGTGGCATCTTCTTTTTGTTTTCGTGAACGATCAAAAGGTCGAAAGTCTATTAAATCCGATTTGCATAATATGGGTACAAAGTGAACTGTACTTATTACATAGCCAAAGCAAACTGAATTCTGTACGGGATAAACATAGGAATAAACTCCAACAATAAGCCGATTAGTATTCGTAACTATCAATTTTGAGTCAGCCAAGTTCTACAACTCAAATGGAATTATCTTCCTGCTGCAGACCAGATTACACAATTTCATATTAGCGTTACACATGTGAACTCTCACACACAAATAGATAAATATTATCAGGAAAGAGTAGACTCCGTTCTTTAAGTACTCGTAATACAAATTTTATCAAAGGAAAAGGGTAATTGAAGCGTAATGGAAAACTGTAGGTAGTTTACAAGATTAAATGAATCATTGACTGATGTGCCATGGTTTGTCTTTGGCCCCGCTTTTTGCTTCCTGTCAAATGCATTTCTGTCTTCGGATGTGTGTTGGCTCCTATTCACCATTATAATATTACAAACAGCCATTTCAACCATAATAATGCAGAAATGCACTGTGAACAAGAGAGAGACGAGGAAAAGCGTCAGTTACAGTGCATATACTCAAGAGAGGGAACCACAAAATATACACACTTTTCCCATGGGTCATTTGACAAGTTATCTTTACAAGTTGATGTATGACACAACTCTGAGCGCCCATCTGTACAACAATTTTGCTGACCTCTTGGCCCGAGAGATGAAAAGAAAAGGGAGAAGACGACCAGAAACATTTTAGGTATTATAACTCCATTCACATGATGCTCTCGCTATATAGATATCCTATAGAAATGCCCTTTACACACTCAACTGTGTACAAAGGATGCAACATGCAACGAACGTTGAGATTGCATTTCTTCTCACTCTGAAATCCATGCACTTGGGCAATTAACCCCACAAGAACAATTACAGCGTATGTTTGTAATAATATACAAATTATCCTACTTATTTTAATACTTACCTACCAAAAAGCGTTCTTTCACATTTCCAATCATTCCTTCTCTCCCCACTACCACCACCACACAGTAAAAAATAAGTAGTGATGTCCTAGCACAAACAATAAAGTAAATACTAGCACAGTGTGTTCTTGAATGACTGAATTAATGAAATTGCGTTGAAAATTCAATGTTGTGTTAGCCTAACAAATATTCTCCAAATTGAAAGTGTAGGTATGCGCATCACATTCCAGAGGCGATACCTACACGAAGTTTTCAATGATAGAATATACGCCGCGTTCTCGTCCACCACCACCACCCGAACACAGTAAAGGGAAAACCTGATTTACTTGTAAGCTGCTTCGTATTGTCAGTGCACATGGTGTACACAGAGATGCCTGCCTTACGTATATAATGTTATAAATATCTAGACGGACCATCATCTGCACACCACGTACCGAGAGAGAGAGAGAGAGTATTTACGAAATGTATTAATTCATTTATAATACGAAACGAATGTAGGTATCTTGTACCTTCTTGGTGGTATGTGAGTATTCTGGTTGCTACGAAGAAGTGATCCGTGATCCTTTGGCTGTTGCCGTGTACCCGTACCTCTTTTCAACAACTACCTTCCAAAAAACCAACTAATTCTTCGAGTTGTGAGTATGAACCGAGTCTCTCTCTCTCTCTGACAGAGTAACGAACACTCACCCAGTTAGATTGGAATACAACTCACAATTAGATACATGACTTGCTCATTGTTGATGATGAGAAGACGACGAAGGCTGTTGAGCTAAAATATTGCTAATGTACCTATAATAATGTATTTTAATAAATATCTGTGTGTACAGTCATGTCTGTCAAGTCATCTCATCGTAACAGAGCAATCCAACTCAATGATGCACCTTATGTAACAATATGTACGTACCTATAACGCTAGTACCTATCTGGGTTACTACATATATATTTATATACTCTGTGTTGTATTACACGGTGTAGACGAGCGTGCTTACACACGTATGAATGTGCATGTCGGCATTTCCCCTCTTTTGATAAAGAAGTCTGTCCACTTTTTAGGAAAAATTTTGGACTCCCGCTGACATCAAAATATGATTTTACGCCAAATGAAACGATGAAAACTAATCTCTTCTTTGTAATTCTTCACACAGAGAAAAAATTCCACTCTTTCCACCAGTACACAGACTTTGACATAGTAGTTGGTGCTGTGGCACTTGTGATTATTCTACATAATAATCCCTGTGCACTCTCTGCTACACGTAACGTACGTACGTATCAACTGTAAATGTAATCAACTACAAATAATACGGCAATCCGCTATATTGCTATATAGGCGGGCGCTTGTGTATAGTGCTTGTGCTTTATTTTTGGCTGTCTTTGTCTGTATTCTTCTCCTCTTTACAACGTCAACATCTTTCAACATGTCATCACCTATTCACAGTCTCCTCCTTGCTATTTTCATCCATCTGTCACTCCACTATCCATCACTGGAGCTGTGGCCAACCACTAATGCTCCACTGCTCTTCAACCACGTTTTACTCCTTCCACTGATCTATCTTCTGCAGAATTCCCACTGATTACCATTATACTAAGCTTGTGTATACATGTGCTATACCTAGTACACTTAACATAATACTCTAGCAAATCTGTTTTCAAATGTCTCACTTAAATCCGTACTTATTTACTTTTAGTGTTGCCAAAGTGCAGATACACGCGTATTTGACAACGGTAATTATCAACTGTCGTCTAGCTTATAACAGTCTGCTCCACATTTTTCTCAGACCCAAATCTGTGTTAACAAACTCGAATTCTCCGTATGAACGCTTTTTCTGTGAACGTGACTGTACATGCATAGAATAAACAAACTTAATTGCAAGCTGCAACACCTCATTCAAATACCGTATTTTCTCACTCTTTTGTTTTATAATTATTTTGCAAACGTTTCCTTGTTGTTTTATTTGTAAATAATACAAAGGTTGAAAGTAAATGCGAATTACCGTTTTAATTAGTTATATTCTAAAATTATTTAATGTACATTTTTTTCCCAAGCATTGAGTGTGACAGAAACGTTTTAGGAAAATATTAAGGTGGCTTTTAATCTAATCATATAAGGAGTGCGTAGATCGTTTGACTAAATTAATTGATGTAATGTTTTTTTGAACAACCACTTGTGTTAATGCGTTGTGTTAGGGCAATAAGCGGTGTGCACCTGTGCACTCACACGTTCAATTATGCTCGGCGCATCCACCTTAACGCAAAAGTTATTATAAAGCTAGGTTCCCATGTATTCAGTCAGTCAGTCTTGGATTTATGCAATGGGCATCGTATGGAGGACTTATGGTATTATAAAATTGCACATGTCCAATGCTCGCACCAGAGTTACATGCAAAAAATATAAAAATAACTTTTGCTTTCCTTTGACATCATTAACATTTCATTGTCTGCTGCCATGTCAATCATTGACAGGAAACTTACTTCTTCTTGTCTCGCTCCGTCTCTCACTCCTTCAGTAAACAAGTGCAAGAATTTTGTAGTCTATCCACTAGCACGTAAAAATCGACAGAAACTCTGAACGCCTGAGCTTATTTGCATAGGAATAAATCAAGTAATCAATTGAGCATTAAATTGTAAATTCTTTGGCCGTAAACTGCTAATGTAAAGAAGTCATATAATATTTTCAACACCTTCCTAGAACATCCGTTGCCGATAAAATTCTTTGAAAATACTTTTCTAAAAGTGGAATGGAAAATTTGGAAATTACTGATAAACTATTATTATTTCCAAAATAAAAATTGCTTTTTATACAAATCGAAATTTTACATATAAGCTAACATCTACTTTAGTTGCTGGCGATTTTATGGAATAAACAGCGTAAATGTATTTCAAATTTTCAAATTGAAAAAATTTAAATAAATAATTAGTGGTGCTTCCAAATGTTTGTACCTGCAAGTTGTAATCATAAGAGCTGTGTGGTTTTATTTTTTATGCCCGAGCCGAGATAAAATTGAGAAAGAATTAACTATGCGACTTGTAACGAGTGCTTGTAATTGCAATTGCATACTTTGAATATGTGTTCATTTGTTTGGCCAAAGTGTGTAATTGCAGGCAGACTGGTGGTGCTAAGTGCTAATACATATTTGAGCTTCAGAAAGCCTGTTCCCGTCAACACAACCATATATATCTGTATTTTCTTCACATTTCACCACTTTACGATTTAATCTCGACTGTTTGACACGGACTATGATCCATTCCATTTGCTCGATTCGTACACACACATTTGAACTGGAATTTCCTGTTTCCTCCTCAAATTTGAGTCATAACTCGTCCTGTGTACCATCTATCACTCGGACGGCTCGTAGCTCTATTCCCTATTCATTCAACGTCAACCAGCTCTCTTCTAGTAATTAATAAGTACTTATGCAATAGGTATTATTACCACACATTATTTCATAAATATAAATTTTATATCCCCGGTGCCTACAACTATCTTCATGAGTAATAATTTACTACGCGTATCTATTTACATACAATTAATATATGCACATAACTACAAGTACGTGGGAACGCTGAGCGCCTCCAGCCTACATTTAAATACATCGTGTACTAAAGTCTCTCCACATTTGCTTTATAAATGTGACGATGATTTTCACAGAGAACGCTTTTATATTTATATGCACATAGACAGAGAGAGAGAGAGAGACAGAGAGATGCAATAAAGTACAGGCATCTCTTTTTGTACCCCTCCTTTCGTGTTTTCCTTGGATCACCTATCTCACCTTTCATTGTCTCATCTCGGCGTAATTAGAGAATGCTGTCATATCAGTAGGTACAGACAGACTGACTATTTCACAGTGGATTACAGCAGATCACAAATGCTTTTATGTGATCTTTAATGTCTGCTTCAAAGAATAAATTAGCTTGTAACGCACACTTCATATATTGTCTGCTTTATAGTGTATACACATGTATACATGTAATTGTGAACACAAATGGGGTGTTTTGAAATCCTTCGTTTGCTTGACGGTGAATTGCTACACGACGTGCCATGTTAAACATTAGTGTAATATTCCCGTAATTATCTATTACATATGCACTCATCTCTATCTATCTCTCGCAGCAATCATTCATTTCCATTCACAATGCATTATTATACAAAGTGCGCTCTACAGAATGCGCATTGGGTTTTCAAGCAACCTTTAACGCAGGGCAATAAGAAAATATCCTAGCAGTAATAGAAGAGTATTGCAGTAACTACAGGGGAAATATTTTTGAAAATAATTAAACTTGCCAAATAATTATTGGAATGCGAAAATTTTGAATGTTTTAAAAAAATGATTCATACATCAAAATTCTAATTAAAATATTTAACACTATAGTTTCTTACTATATTATTCATTAAATTTTTATTCCTTTTTATTAAGGAGAAAATTTCCACATCTAATTTAGACGTCGAATAATTTCACCGATCACAGCACCCATGACACGTGAATGTACCCTTATGAATGTTTAAAACATTACGATAGTGATAATACGCTTCATTTATTGGTAGGGTACATACACCTATATACTAGCAGCTCAAGAAGGCAATATGGTCTTTAATGTATATGCATAAACATATATTAGAAGGCAAGTTGTATGTGTTAATTTTTTTCTGTAGAGAAACCCGACCATACCTTCACCGTCCCATCAACATCATTATCATCATTTGCTTTCTCATTGCAAGTCTTGTTGAATTGCTAATATTCCTTGGTTTATATGCTGGTTGTTCTCTTGAGTGGAGGGGATTCAAGTGCATAACTCAGACCAACCTACCCGTTGCCTAATTGATACTGTAAATCTGTCCTCCTTCTTAATAAGCCATATTATTATGGACACGGGCATAATTATTATTTCTTTCCTTAGCATGTCCTGCCTTATGCTCGTCCCACCATTTTTATTAGCAATCACAACGAACATAAACCATCTTCTCTCTGTGTGTGTGTCTGTGCACACAGCTATTCTCGTTGAGAAAATCTACCTGTTGTCTATTGTGTGCCACGTAGTTGTTGGATTTTGATACGCTTGATAAATTAATGTTTGTTGCAACATCACTCTACTACTAATGATTAATCCACATGCCAACTACGTACATTTCCTATCCATTTTCTCTACGGGCACATTTTATCTCTCCCAGATTATTCATGAATCAATCATAAACTTGTCACTGTCTCCGTGAGCCTGATGAGGAAAATGGGACTGTCTCTACTCTACGACCAGTACATTGAGCTTATATTTATGACACCGTAAATATAATGGATTTATTTCCTAAACGTACAAATTCATATTGCACTTGCATGTGAAAAATATGGCCAATTAAGTATTCAAAAACCCCAGGAGGATAAATCACGTTCCTCGGACTTGTCATCGTCATTTATGACATCTACAATCAAAAGTGTAAACAGTTCAACTCATTAGAATGAGCTCGACTGTCCAATAAGTAATCCTTAATACTAATGTAGTTTGTCATTTAATTACACAGCATTGAATAGGAACTGGTTTTATAAATTGTACCGAAAAAGCTGTTTCTGAAAAGCATGCATACGAAGCCTTTGGCAATATCTTAATCCTACTCAACTAGTCCTTTTTGTCTGTTCCTAACATCAAGAAGACTTGTTAAAATCTTAACTCAATATTTATCAATTTTTGAAGCGACAGCATATCATTTTACACCAAAGCCGCTTTTACGGTGATTCGCACTTCACACTCACATTTATACATAACTGTTTATTCAACAGCATTTAAGTTTCAAATTGTTGTAATCTAGTGATGCGTATTGTAATATGATTTTATTGCAATCAGAGAATTGAGTTGAACACTTCCTGGTGTTTAAAAAACAATTGTCCAATGTTACTTTAGACAGTGTAGTTTTCAGCCATCCTTAATTCTTGGTAATTGATTTGAGTAGCTCTTATTGATGTCATTATCCCTTCCAAGGTAGACCAGTACAATGGTAGTAGTAGTAGTAGTGAGTCTTACAACGTACGCAATGGCCTCGACGCGATCCGGTCGGGTCTTCTTTCAGAATTAAGCATAAAGAATCATTGTTCGCACCTCTTTGGATAAAACAAAGTGAAGCACGCAGAAGAGTTGCCCCCAAGCAAGAGGTAATGGCCAAAAGCAATCTTTCCTTTTACTTACTACAACTACGGCGATGGGTTAATACTAAACAGCAGGTTTCCATTTACAATTTATATTCTCTTACGTATTTATGTAGAGAGTGAGAACACTTTTTATTTTAATAGTTACCACATTGAAATATTCAAACAATTTAAAAAAAACGATTGTGGAATAAAAATCCGCAAAGGCAAACTGTTACACAAGACAAAGAAGAAGCTAAAGACAATTAACAGTGTTGAATTAAATAGTTGACTAATAACAAATGAATTCCATGCCGTAGAAATGTCTGTGAGTATTTATGTAGATTTACTAGCAATTTTTCTAATTAAGCATCGTGTTCAATCGATTAATTAGCGCTTTTAGTATAATAAATCCTTCGGATAAGACTGCAGAAAAATTCAGACACAGACTATTTACTAGTAGCTGGAAGTGATAGAGCAGATACTCGACGGGGCAGAGAGCAATGCATTGCTGCGGCAGAACATAACAGTGGCAACATAATGATGGCAGTCGGTTTTGTCATTAAAGAGAAGAGCAGAGCTGACGGTAATAGCATCATAATATCAGTGTCTGTGTATCTGTCTGTGTGTTTAGCTCAGCAGAAGTAAGTAGCAGCGAGCAGAAGATATATCCCAAGAAGATGAGACAGAGTAGTATGTACAAAATGTACATGTGCTACTACTTCTACCAGTAAAGACGGTAGTAGCGTGCCCAAAAGGCGTGAAGAAACCGAGTAAGACTAATGGATAAATTCTATTTTATAGACATGAAATAATTGGTGTGTGAAAATAAAGGGAGAAGAAAAGAGGAAGACATTTAGTTGGAATTAGTTGTTCAATGTGTAAAGTAAATGAGCTAATGAGGAATGCTAAAGTGTGAGTGAGTGGAAGACAAGAGAAGACGAAACGGGCATTTCTCTCCTCTGTGTGTGTGTGTGTGTGACTGTTGAGGAATGGAGCTGGAGGTCAGAGGCTGCAAGACCGTCTAAATGTAACATGTGTGTAGCACCCGTGAAAATCATGCACGTTATGGTATGTGTATTCAGAGAGTGAGCTGCTTGCTACGAGAGAGCCAGAGAGCGAGCCAGAGAGAGAGAGAAAGATCGAGATCTCGTCGAATGTTCAACGAACTCAACTGTGTGTAGCTTTTAAATGGTTCGATGCGTCTCTGGAATGGCATACCTTTGTGACACTAACCAGTTGACTCGAGTTCCGTCTCCCTGTAATAATGATAGACACTCCAGCACCACCACCACCAGAACAACACAACACACAGTGAACGGAGTTTATCTCGACTAATAGTCTTTACTATCTGACAATGAGCCTCCGCTCTCCATTGTCAGCCGAAATTAGTAAGCGTTTGTTATTCTACAGAGGAGCACCATTATTACACCCAATCATTCCTTTTCCTCACTAGCTACTCACTGCTCCTCTGCACACTGTGTACACAGTGAGACAGAAGACACTTCTCTATCCGGCTAATTATCATAATGTAAATACTCACACTCTACACTCACACTCATTACACAAATCTCGGTAGTAAATGTGCAGGCTTGAATTCCAGGACATGTTACGTGTTGTATTGCATCTTGCAACAATCAGATACTAAATATGTATGAGAGACAGAGAGGGCAGTGTAAGTGCTAGTAGGTGGTGCAATTCAAATGCGTATCCAGTATATTCATGTTTCTGCTCCATCCTAATGTGCTGCAGATGAGATGGCCACCTAATTAAACGAACCACCATTATTACACGTTATACATACAGGGATATGGACAGAGAGAGGTCAAGAGAAACGCTACTAAATAAACTCTGGCTTTAGATTTCTGGTTGACTTGTCTTTGGCAAATATTTACTATTAACTAAGTGCGAGTATAAGTCTATGTAGATACAGTTAGCTATAGTGTAATTATGGTATCGCAAGTTATATACTCACGTTGTGACAGTGAGACAGCAGGATGATTAGGTCTGTGACACTGTTCACTGTAGTTATTGGCATAGGATACATAGAACACATGTATAAACGTGTGTAATAGGTAATTACTTACTGGTAGACCATATTATAGGTAGAAACGGTTCGTGGAGAGGCAGAGCGACGTATTAGTATGGATATTACCCGGAGGAGTAGAAGTCAGTGTGTGTGTGTATGTAGTGTTTGGTTTAGCACGGTGTGGTGGCGGATGGATCATGGAAGATGAACTGTCAACTGCGTTCTCCTAAAATAATGTATACGTTGGTGTATTAGTTGAAGTGTAGTGAAGTGCGGCAAAGTCCGTGCAGTCTTGTATTTCCTAAAGTTCTCCTATTTTGTTTAAGGATGAAATGAGAATGCTAAATATGTCGAGCGCTAATGACTTTCCTCTGGCCGTAACCAAAATATTTTTAGTTGGGACTCTCAGTTTTCACATGGGCCGGGAAATCATTTGACAAGAAAGCAATTAGAGCCTTTTTTCTATGGAGATTGGGCCAAAAATGTCAAAGCGCTGGGAAAACATTGTCGTCTGAAACGTGATAGGCTCTACAAAAACTCATTAGCGACTCCTTTGACGTCAATTAGTTTTCGCTAAATTAACTTAAAATATTCTACAATTCACTTCATTCTCTCTCCTCTCTCTTTGTCTCGCTCTCGGCTCTACAGTCAACTTATTAGCTATGATTACGTGTGCGTTTTTACGATGATACTTAGTATAAGTAAGTGCAACTGTAGCAAAACTATATGGCTGAAATACGGCTTATCTGTGAGCATGTCACTCTCTACATTCTTTGTGCCTGGCTCTCGCTGCTAATTAACAGCAATTTGCTATCATCTCAATATTAGCATTTTCTCCGCATTTTAACTGCGCTCCATACACCAGCCATTGCCAACTCCGTTCTATACTTTGGTAATAAAGTCCACCGTCCGCCATTAGTTACATTCGTTCATTTGTTACTTTGAATTGGAATATCTGCAAAATTTGCTGTCAACCAACTGATAGGACACCCTCTGCTCATTTCCGCTCTCGGCAATTTTAGCTCTCTCTCTCTCTCTCACTCGGCTGTGTACAGGCAACGTTTATGCCCGCTCCGCTACACTTTCACGCCATTATCTATGAAAAGCTCTTGTGTGTGCATATAGCACTCATTTCCTAGAATTATGATGAGAAAACATTTTGTTTCGTATGTAATTTGCTTTAATTCCTGCCTATCACTAAAACCTACTTCTCTCTCTCTCTCTATTTGTGTGTGTCTATAATTTCAAGATACGAGTAATGTTAATTTAATGGTCTGTATAAAGTGTTGATAGTATCTTCTACAAATAGTTGTGTCCATTCTTTCAATACTACTATGTCAGAATCCCCAACTTGTGTATATGTGTATAGGGACTTGGCACAGTATTCAAAACTTATTTTCGAACAATTTCCACCAGTTTATCTCAAGCACAAATGGAAATGCACATAAAAATGCGTGCGTACATATTATATGCGGCAATTAAGGCAATAAGTAAAAGTTGTCATTGTAGTATTTAACGTTTATTCTCTATAATATCCACTTTACACGTTTCCAAGAGAGAAACGTTCCCCACCATTCGTGTACAATGGGCCTGAAGCTTAAATATATAAGATAAAAAACAATAAAAATTCTATAGTGGTTGGTAACATTTTATTTATGATTGTTTGCGGTAATTATTTTCCAAGCTAAACACACAGCAATGCTGCTGCTGCCTCCGCTACAATCTTCACCCTCCCATTCCATTTGGCTTTTAGTTCATTTTATTTAATAAAAAGATGTGTGAAGATAAGAATTGCGTTAATACTATTGGTTTTATGAAAGAAAGACCTCCAGGGAGATTTCGAGGCAAATGCGGGGAAACAAAAGGACAAACCACTTTTATTCCATCACTTTACACACTGTAATATTATATACAATCATATTATGTGTTAGGTAATATTCTATTGCTGAGAGCACACGAGCAGAGAAGGAGTCACACAAACAGGGAGAGAATAACGCACTATGGGAGATGAAGCATTAACATTTTATTCAACTTACAGCCTCTCCGTCATTAATTCACTCATTTAACTACGATACGTATACAATTTAATAGAGAGACCCTTTAATAAATAGTTTCAATAAAATCATACTTGATACACCACTTAAAAGCAATTCCTAGGACCAGCACGTACTTATTCAGTTTCCTTTATGAGCTATAAACTCCTTCCAGATAAAGAACACCAATGCTTCACTGAGGAAATGAAGCACAGAATTTCATTTCATTTCGGTTTAGTTGCAACGCATAAATATTTCCACGTTACTTGTGTACTGAAATACTTAGTTATTATTATATTAGCAGCCCCCTTAACTATCTTGTAAAGACATGATGATGACTTCATCATGTACTCACGTAAGTGTACAATGGATTAAATAAAATAAATCCGAATCGAAATTCGAAAATTTTAACGGACAATCAAAATTGTACTGCGGATCGGCAAAATAATTAAAATATTTTCCCCGTACATTTTCCTGTGGGACAATTTTTAATTCAATGAAATCTGACGTAATAATACAAGTTAATCCAATATTCGATCCGGAGCGTGCACTGACTAAACTCACATCCCTCCTACAATACAGAATACAGAATACAGTAGACATTTATCATCCTTAAGTTTGATTTGACAATTTTACGATGTTTGCACAAGATTATCCTATTGTTACTACGATGTGAAAATCTCAATGCTGTTACAACTGGTTGGACGCTCTCTAATGCGAACAGGGACTATATAGTACAGAGATTTTGGACACCTCTTTGACTGCTTTGTCTCACAGTACCCCAAACAATCCTTTCTAAAAAAAAACCATTAGTAGTACCAAATGTAACACATTTGCGTATATTCGATTTAAAGCTATCCCTTAGAAAGACATTGCTAATTAATGTAGTTAGTGAATAATTTTAGAATAAATCAAGAC
This sequence comes from Plutomurus gul, assembly GCA_019776185.1. NCBI lineage: Eukaryota > Metazoa > Arthropoda > Collembola > Entomobryomorpha > Tomoceridae > Plutomurus > Plutomurus gul. Next base: position 19,582 of record JABASC010000097.1, on the reverse strand, counting down.
TGAAAATCATACGTTCGCTGTCCTCATGAAGGTTAAAATTGATTTTCTACTCTTTGATTCAATTCCCACAACGTTAATCTATTGGATCCAGCCTTCAATTCCATTCTATTATATTGCTATACATACTGATTGATATAATATTTCATTCTGTTTCCCTTCCACCCATTTCATTGTTAAAGTCTTTACAAACCGTCGCGTCCTTCTTTCGATTAACTTTCACACACACAACACACAGACACACACACGTACAATAATACCAGCTATCATATAAAATAAACATATTTATCTGTCTTTCCCTCTCCCCTCTCTGTGCTCCACAATGCCGCCGCTGCACTACAACTACATACAATACATACATACTCTCACTGTACACCGAACAATTCTCTTCCATCTCAACCATTTCGCTTGTCTGTGTCTACAAAACCTTTTAATTAAATACGTGGATAGCCATACTCAACATGTTTTACAACACAAACTATCTCTAATCCATATTCCTGTGATAACATGGACGATTATTTTTTTTCATATTTCCGACCCCTAAAAGCTTAATAAAATAACACCTTCCATTTCCACTTCTTTAAAATCTCCGCGTTTTATTATTTATTAGTAAAAAAAGCAAGATGATAAAGAATTGCCCAAATCAATTACATATTCTCAAGTTCACAGTCCATCTCGGAATAAAAAGATTGTATCAGGACTTTCCTATTTATAACATTTTTAATTGATTTGTATTATACTTAGTGATTTGTCCCACAATAAATGTGTGCTTAATTTTAGCTTGAATGTAATTCGCCTTCTGTTTGACAGCCACTTACAGCAATGAGTAAAGAGTATCAGCGTATTCCCCAGCCCGTGAATAAGAGAGCGGCTGGGGAAAATGCAAAGATTTGTCTGTGTTAGCGGAGGTATTTCGGCATTTGGTCGACAATTTGATGATAAAGTGGTATTTGTTTGTGTGCTCACGCTTGACGCTTCCACTTGGCTCTAGAAACATATTCAAAAGTGTACAGTTCAATTTTTCACAGTTTGTAGAGATGTTAAATAGATTCCTGAGCGATAATGGGACAAAGGATTGATTGCCGAGTGTATCAGTTGTGAGTTTGATTGATAAAGTGCTTTATTGTGACAGTAGGAGGGATTTTTTGTGGCTGTTCTGTTCTGCTTCTGCTATTCCTCGCTCTCCGTCTCTCTCTCTCCGTCTCTCTTCTCCGTCTCTCTAATACTACTACCTACATTTCACTACACTAAACCACTCACTTTTTCGATAGCATCGCTTACATACTACAACAGATATCCTCCACTAACATCTTGGCCTTACACATTACAGAGAGAGACGATAACCGTGCCCTGTATATACAGAGCTATGTATTCCATTAAAAGGTGCTACAGATAACAATAAGTCACTTTGTATCTGTAGCTTTGCCTCCTTCGCAGGTAAGTCGGCAGTAGTCGGGTATACAGTTCTGGAAGTGGTAGCTATCTTCCTATAGAAAAGTGACTGTTGCCCAACTGTAGAGCACAATATGGAACACTGTGTTAATTCTCCGATGAGCTAAACCTCAAGTGTGTCTTTTGTCAGCATGCTTCTCTCTGTTGAAAACGTATACAGTATTATGTGTACACATGGCCATAGTATGAGAGATATAGGAGATCCTTTGAAGTGAGCCTCTCTCGGTTTCTTCCGCGGACTTGCAGTCGTTTCTCCAAGGGGTGTTGGCATTGTTCTCTTCTTTCTTAATACCTAGAGGTCGGAAAAGCAGGCAAATGCTTATTCTACACTCTGGCTCTCCGTACTTCACATTAGACTGAGGCGATATGTTCAATGTCTACAAATACCAATTGTCGCTTTTTAGTGCCTATTCTGTGTTTTTGGCTACACGAATGCATATTTGTGAATTTTTAGTTTTTAAAACGCCACTTTTCCACCTTCATATACGAGTACTCTTAAGTATTGTAATTTTTTGTGCCTATAAATGCCTTTTTGCAAAATTTTCCAAAAAAAGTTTTTTGCTTCAAGAATTTAATAAATTATAATTTATTTTATTTGTGCTCAACTTTAAAAATATAAATTTATAAAACCTTTTACATACAAATTCTTAATTTTTCATGTACATTTTCAAAATTTTAGTGCTTATTCGAGCGCCTATGTAAAAAAAATTTAAAGGCTTTTTTGCCTGCTTTTCCGGCCTCCATTAATAAGAGTCCTACAATAACCTAGCCGTTATAGTAGCTGCCATAAATCTTCTCATTTAGCCTCCCTTGTATTACCGTACTGTTATATCACAGCACATGCGGATACATCATCATCAACACGATATGATGCCTAAACTCCCAGCTTCTCCACCACCACCAACAATTCATTCTAAATTACCCTCCACCTACCATACTGATAAGTGCTTAGCCTGTACTTATCATAAGCAAGACGCTCCAACAACAATACGACAATACTCCTCTGCTATATATATACACATAGACTGCATTCATTTATATTCTCTAATAAAAAAAAGTAATTCATATCTAGATATAAGGTTTTGACGAAATGTTACACTTTCAAGTGCCAATTGATATGTACTACACTGTGCTTTGTTCATGGTGCGCAGTTGGTTCGTTCGGTATTCTAGTGACTACATTGATAAACCATAAGACTTTAAACAAATACAGCGTGCTATACAATAAATGTGTGGTTTTTCAATTGTTGGCTGAAGAACAACTCTTACACAGAGACTCAGACATGGACCATTGTTGTACTTATTATGTACTATCAATTTAATACTCACGGAGAAATACTATATCTTTGCTGTCTATTTATTTCCCTTCACCAATGCAAACATCTCAATTTACCATGCTTTCCTTCTCTTTGTACTCTTTGCTCACTGTAAAGCAGTCAGAGGAATTTCCTTGGCTTTGTGTAGCACCTCTGTTGATAGCGCAATAAGAACACGTCTGAATTAAGACAGCGAAACATCGATCTTGTACACCGTTTTCTGTGATGGTGGCTCTCGATTGCTGCCGCAAGAAGAGTGGCTGCTGGCTCTGCTCTTGTTGTTGCTCAATTCAACGAACGACTGGACATTGATCTAATCAGTTTGAATCTGCTGAACAACATTACTCTGGAATGTAATCTCATATATATATATATAAGCAGTGGAACTGTATACAGCTGGCTCTTCTCAACCACACAAAGGCAGTCAGCACATGCAAACAACTAATTGTGATAGAATGCTGAGTGAGTTCAATACAATGTACACAGAGATACAAATAACATGATACGTTCTGGTGTCATCAATGAAGCAATTTTTTTATCCCACATCAACAATTTACTTTTTTGTACAACGCTACTGCGTATCGGACTTGTACTGCGTATTTGGTATATAAATTAAAGAATATAATTAAGAAAAGCCACGCTACACATTTTGCATGATAATATAAGTATTATGTATGCACAAGTTCTGATCTAATTTTTGACGAACTTATTTATCCTTAATTTTAGGTGTGCTTTGGAGTGGCTACTTTCTTCTCTTTGTTATATTTTTTGCGATTCCTGTACAGTTTCTAGTTTCTGCCCACCTTGCAATTAGTATGCAGTATTTTATTTCTCGCCGTCTTTGTTGCTTAAAGGTGGTTTGAGTGAGTGGGACTGGAGCTACCAGAGTTACAACTGATGAAGTATAATATAAGGTCATAATTGTAGCCACTTGGCTTATTACGTGGTCAATAGGTAATGAGAATATTAGACAGATTCAACATAAATATTGATAGAGCGAGAGGCAAGGGTTGAGTCCAGTTCATTTTTATGCATGAGCAGACATAAGGCAATTAATAGGATGTACCTTTTCATCTTCTTCACAGTGGTAAGTATAGCCGTGTGTGTGTATTTATTTGTACATAGTTATTATTCACTCAGTGGACCCTGTGAGCTTCCGACTTGACGTCTCATGCACAAGGTGAACATTATTTAGTGGATTGATGGTGAAAAGGCCCGTGTGTGGAAAAAAATTAAGGGTACGGACAACAGAGGAACAGAAAACGATTGCATTGATAGTCGCGTGAGTTGTTCTTAGTTTCTTCTACGTAATCTTACGTACCTCTTTCCTAATTGCCTGGGATATGTGATGCGAGCAAGCCATTATTAACTATTTGCACTTGTATACCTCAAATTATGTTCTCCTCTCCACAAACTCATACGTATCTCTATAAGTACACTCGAAGGTAGAGGCGTCTTAATTTTCCCTTATTATGTAGTTACTTACTATGTACATTTGCCTACCTTCATCTTCATGGTCCGAACGAGCAACGTGTAATAATAAAGGACGCGCTGCTGCTGCTGCGGCTGCTGTAACCGAACAAATGCCTGAATCAGACCGAATGGGAGTTACACAAGACTAAATGATCATGAAAAGAAAAGATGTTTCCTAAAAACTCACTTTTCCTAAGAAAAGGACAAGGAAAAGTGTGGGATACGTGTAATTATGAGTTGTGCAAGCCCTAGACATAGAAAAGAGTACAAAAATTACAAATAGCTACAATCGTGTAAGAGAACAACCTATGCAATGCAACAATTGCGTAAATTACAAACTACTAATATTTCTCGTCTTCTTTGTGTACTTTTTCATTAGGATGTTAATATTGAGTTAAGTGTGGACTCATCATCGTCTGTTGTGTGCTGCACATGCACAGCCCTTTGTAAAGGAATGCTTACCAACATGTACAAATGAAAAGCATTTATTTGTGCTCGTCGTTTTTGGCTGGATGACTGTGTTGTGGTGATAAATTGTTGGAAAAGGTGCCAATTCCTGACGATATGTCTACTGCTTTCTTTACGAGCACTCCCCTAATGGTTTACGTATTGCTCCACTCATCCCTCTCTCTATCTGTCTCCCTTTTATAACTATTACTAATTTTATACCATTCTGAGTGCGCTTTGTTGGCTGCAAGTACTTTGACCTGAGTCGACTGAAAAAACTTACTGAAAATCATGGAACTTGCTTTACCTATGAAAGTGCATTATTATTATGTAATCTGGGAAGCATTCAATTCGTTTTATTTTTAACCTCCACAGCCAATTAGAAAAACAGACCGAGCACCACCAACCACTAATTAATTAAAGTCTAACCTATTAATCAAATAATATCTACGATATATTCTTACAAGCATCCGGCGTGGGTTTTTCTGTTTGCGTTTTTCATCGGATTTTGGTCAAAACCCCGACCCATAAAAGCGAAAAATCTGACCCATTGGGTTTATGCGTAATACACTTCCCAACAAATGAAAAAAAACCGAAACCCCAAAACCCATCAAAAACCCCGATGGGTGGAGGTTTCAGGTTCCCTAATAGCATAGAAGTATAGCAAAAGGTAGTAGCATAATTACAGCCATATTAGCATAGCGGTGCAGCTGTATCTGTATTCAAACTTGAGACAGTAGATAATAAATGTAAGGGGAATTTCTTGTCCTTTGTTCTATAATTGAGGCAAGTCGTCTTAATTAAGGCAGGCAATTACAAGATGGAACACTGGAGACTCTTCATCCCATGCCAACGTATTTCAATCGTAAAAATCCAATTAAACATTTAAATTGAAAGAATTAGTATATGTATAGATAGGTAAATAGCATATATGTACTTCTACATAAGTACTACCTATGTGCTACATGAAAGGAAGGTCTTGAGGAAAGGACACCTTCAGTAATCAGTGCTGCTATTTGAGAATGTTAAGCTAATGAGCTGAGGATAGCGGACCCGTTTGTAATCTGCGATGTAGGAAGATGCACTAGTGGCTACAACATGAAAAAGGCACAGCTCCCCGAGTGCATTTTAGTGTGAAAAGGAGAGAAATCAATAGCGAGTCTCTGTCTCTCTCTCTCTTTCTCGAATGATATGTGACGCTAATGTTGATTAACTACGTAACGTAGTGGTAGTGGGAAGTAGCAAATAGACGTATAAGTGAGTGTTGCTGCACAGCATGGTTAGGGTAGCTTAAGTGATCGTAATTGGGTCTGAAGCGGATAATTTTGGAGGATGCTGCACCATTTGTTACATTACAGCAACGAAGTATTACATGTGCAAAGCAGGCGCTTCATAAATTCTCGCTTCTCACTCAGAACAACAATCAATGCAGCAGCAGAGTCTCCGCTTCACTAAAATTTAGCCAATTCCTCAACAGATTTTCTAGTTTATGGCCCACGGCAGCAGCAGCGACTCCCATGGAAATATTTCCAACTCTTATTTGCTCACGCTTAAATAAGTAAGTAAGTAATCTGTCGGATCTTTTACAGATTATAATATAATATGGATTTGTGTCTAGAAATCACATTATCCAATGCTCACAGTATTTTCCTGACTTGATTCCCCCCTCTGTACGGGCATCTATCGTCCCATCTCTACGATGTGTTTGTCATATCATTATTTGACGTTTGCACTCTACCCATGTGTAGCCCAACAAAGCTAAGCTTCTCTTTGTCATGTAAGTAGCAGCGAGGGAGAGGCTGCATTTTTATTTCCCTATGTTTATCTACATAATATTATAATATGTCACACACATTAATAGCTGAATCCGACAATCTTCGCATTTATTTACGTATTACATGGCTAAATATTATAATACGGAAAATCTTCCCATCGTAAACTATACGATCTGCTACACTGTGATTGAGAGTACACATGAAATTGCAAAGCAAACATTTCTAATGGTTATTTACCGTGGGTTATAATATTTATATTATGTGTGTAAACATTATGTGGCGGATGACAGAAGTATTACATATTACACAGCACAGCTACCGAATCAATTCAGCCACTCTCCATTGACTCTGAGTCGACAAATATTTAGTAAAAATTTTGCTGCTGCTGCTCTTGCTGCGTGTCATAATTGTCACATGTTTGCATTTACCAGAGTATTTCATAGTAACTGCTTATAAAAAGATTTGAGACTAAACACTAGGTTGTCCTGTGTCTATACGATCACGCAACTATTGTATGTAACTGTGCGGGAGCGGATATAGAAATAAATACACAATCGGAATACAATTCACAAGGTCCAAATTCTAATTAATGGATATAAAATAATAAGCTTTTGATGGGACCAACACGTATTTGTAGTAAAGTAAGCTTCGTCCTGTCCTTATTATTATTGCAATATATAAAGCCAGTAGTAGTTCCTTTGAAATTAGCTGTACAATTTTGGAGTTGCTAAACGTGAGACAGTGTTAGTGAATGGTGGAGCAAACACGGGGCAAACTATAGCAGAGCCAGGTAGCAACTGTGTATCTAATATTATTCATTTGCATACAGGGTTTCTTGATTCACCGGTAGAAATGTAAAAAATGTAAAATGAAAACATTAAATTTGAATACCTCGATTTTTATATTTAACGAATAACAGAAACTTAGTTTCTCCCGTTCCTCCCATTTCTCACGATTGTTCCATCCCGGGGTCACTTAATCTCGCGTTTCTCCCATTTCTCGCACTGTGATTCTCCATCTTCCAACTGGAAACATTTGACAACCTGAAACCCTGTGGAAAGGGGAAATCCTAATTACGTTATGACTAAAAGAGTGAGCAAGTTGATCCCTCTTATTGTTCTCCTCCTTTTCATTGTCACCGTCACCCATGTTGTTCAGGAAAAAATTAACAGTGCACTTTTTGTACAGTTCTCCTTTTATTACTACCTAATTAAAAAGTCTGGCACGAAACGATAGGTTTGTGTTGTCTGTGCGTTTTAGTCTGGTTGCTGGTAACATTGCCTTCATGTCCATTCTTCTACGAACTTCAACTCAAATGTTACACACACACACACTCATTCACCTGCACGCTTTGTAATCCTATTTATTATACTGACAGTTTTAATAAGTTGGCATTTTTTATTATTAAAACATTTTGTCGTCATACTTTTCGTTGAACATCGCTTCCTTCCATGCTCTGAGGCTGAACCTCCAATTGTGGAAAAGTGGTGGCCATCCTCATGCACTCGTCTCGTCACACACGGAATTTCTATTTGCATGTGCAGGAAGGTACGAAAGTAGCCCTCTAATAAACACACACACCATGAGAATTCGAGAATTAAATTACACACTGACCATTGTTTTCACTAATGTACTCACCCATATCTACATTTCAACCACAATCATTAGTAAAGAAAAATTATTAACATAACTGGCGTTTTTGCAGCGTGCAACTATTCTAAGCAAACCAACCAGGTGTCAAGGTGCTCAACTCACAATCAGCTCATGCAACAATCAAACTTGAATTCTGTTTGACAACGTTAATCCAAAAATAAACAATGGCCGTAAACCGTACTAAGAAATTGCAGCTTTTAAGATTAAATGCATTTTTGTAAATCATTTTCCAGAAATTTAATCTTTTCCGCACATTTAACCATTGTGGACCTCATATTGGTACATGTGCCAGCGTCGCAGGAAATCGCATCGCATCGCATCGCATCACTAGGAAATTTATCGTGTCATTTACAATTTTCTAAAAAAAACTTGTAAAACATGAATGGGTTTCCATGACTAAAAGGAGATTCTAGAATCAAAGAGTCACCTCAGTTAAAATTTAGTGCTACTTTGAAAATGGCGGAACTAATGGCTCCTGCAGTTATTTTCCTTCCAGGGAATACAATATGATACGCAATGATAAGCAAATTGTATTTAGCGAAACAATAATGCATTCAAATAGGATAAACATTTATGAACTAGCCGTCACTACCCACGATGCAGGCACCTAACTTCCGTGGCCCAGGGCAACGGCCCAGTGTGTACCTTTTTGCGAAGTGTGAAGTGAATGTGTCGATTTTTACTCCAGTTTTTGCATAAATGTTGTGCTGTATTCCGACTTTCACTAAAAAAAAATCGGTGATCAGTGATCGCCTAATTCAATTTGGAAAAGCTTGCAGTCTGCTAGCAGTGATTTGGGGTCGATTGAGATCAAGAAAACTGAAATCGGTTCACATTTACCATTTTTAGGCTGGTTGTACACACACAGAATGCGAAAATGATAATTACAATTTATACATACAAATTGTTTGTAAACCTTGAATGATTTTGTTGCACTTATGGCGTTTCATCTGTACCTCATTTGATCTTGGCCAATTGGTTGTCGCACTTCCAGTAAGGCTGGTGGCGCTACGAGTGGTGTGGCCGCCTGACACATGTACCTCATCAAAATGCGTAATTACATATTTGTATGGATTTATTCCTTTCACTAATTAGCAATTAGAATAGAAATCAAAAGTGGAAAGCAAGAAATAAGTTAGACATCCTAGGAAGTTGTAAGGTGATTACGTAATATACACAAAACTATGCGAAAGAGACTAGAGTAGACGAGATTGGAAAAGTGATGAGGAGAGATGAAATGAAAATGAAGCACCTACCCCACTATAAATGTTGAGCAGAGAAAGGAGGCTGGCATTGTGTGCGCCTCCGTATTTACATATACATACACGGCGGCGGAGTAAACTAAAGGAGAGGAAGAATGGAAAGAGACAGAGGAGACAGACGCTACGATAGTTTCGGGAAGTGGAAATGCAATGTAGTAATATGTATAAAATATAAGGAATTCACACGGACCTTCATAAAGAATCAATGAACAAGAGGATATAGTTGGCAGATAAGGACACAGAGAGACTGTAAGGCAATAACAGTACATCGAGACACACAGAGGGTATATTTCGACTAAAAGCTTTAATAGTGTTATAACACATGTAATACACATACCAGATACATAGTACACATGCCTGCCATAGAAATTGAGTCTATATACTCTGTGCTAATATTATTATTAGGATCCTACATTGTACTTTCTCGGATACGCCTAATAATGCACTAGTAAGTACTAGAACTCTTCCGTTCATTCTTCAGAGACGACTCTCTCTCTCACTCTCAGTATGCTATCAGCCCGTGTGCGAAATGAAATGCTTGTTGGATAGCAAGCATTCTTCTTCAGTATGCACACTCAAAGTGTAGTGCTGTATGGAAAATGTGTAGGAGGGAACGGATAGACAACAATAATACAATTCAATGCAATGAGCAGTCGTAATGCTGGAAGAGAGAGGCGAGAGTTGTACTTGCACAAGTTCGGCATTGTCGCAGCACAAAGCAACGGAACGTGTATGGCTGCATACTAAATACACATAATGCTATTTAGCTTACTAGTATAGAGAGACAGTAGAAGCAGAAGTATATTATCTGTATGTATAGCAGTATATAGTTGAATCAAATCATATATTAAATAGTACTATAAACTCATACTACTTTTAGTATATAAAAGACTATAGAGAAAGTGGAGGAATTATATAATGCACGTTCTTATGTTGTACAATTACCACGTGCTTTGCCATTGTTTCGTTTATATATTGTATCTCGGGATACGTGTGTCTCACTCTGTGTGTGTATTCAATATATGTAGTGTAAGAGAGAGTGGTGGTAGTTTGTTATTTGAGCAACTATTAGTTCGGTTCGTTTACTTCGGTTGGTTTCCCTTTTGGTTTTCTGTGGAATGAAACGAAATGTATGCATGTATAGGAGACAGGCGGAGAGTGAGAGAGAGAGAGAAAGATGAGGGAGTCTCTTTCCTCGTTCCTGTTTTCGCCGTCGTCCTTCTATGAAGCTCATTTCCTTTAATATATTCGCTACGTCGTTTCATCTTATCTCTACCAGGCCATAATTAAGTTGAAAGAATAGCTTAATTTGCAGTTCGATTATACGGCGAATAGAAAATTATAACTGTGTATTATATTATGTAGAGAGGAAGAGAGGTGATATTGATATTCAACTTCTTCTCTTTTATACAAAAACATATGTGCCCCTTCTTCCCTTCACTCTGTTTTCTGCAGTGACTGCCATTGCTGCTGTGTCGCTCCTCTCGCTATTAATCCTAATAATATTATTATTACATCAAATGATTGTCAGTTGTACAGCTACAACGTTTAGATGGGTCAGCCAAATCTACATTGCAAATATTCATGATGTACACGTGCATCGAATGAAGGCTGCTTACCATTTCATGTAATGTACACGATTCACTGTTAATGATTGCTCTGCCACCATTTTAATTACCACCAATTTAATTGGTATGATAAACTAGTTTTCTTTAAAATTGCTCCAATTTTACAGCAGAGGGGAAAACTGATGCAATTTTGCAAACGTTATGGCTAACGTGTACTTAGCGAGATACATAATGACTTCTCGTTCGCATTCGGATGTATGCTTCATTTAGTGCAGGTCAAATATTTATACTCGCGTCTACTTAGCACAAAACGTAAACAAGGCAGTCAAATAGCTAGCAATTGAATTGTCGGCATGGGCTCTCCAACGAAAGGATTCTTATGTTGTTAGCTAAAATTTAGAATTACCCATCAATGTGCACACTGGGGAGGTAGCCATTCGTTTAATTCCAATTTCGAAACGTGTGTTTATTCCATTTTCTAATGTGCTACTTATGTATGGCAAAGAGTAGAGATACGATTTGCACTGAAACCCATCCAGTAGTACCCCTCGATGATTGTCAGTTTATAATTCATAGTGTGCTATGACAATGCATCATTCATGTACTTTGGCTACTAGTCGTTGTTGCTGTAAATACATTCTATACAATTCATTTTCGCCATAGATAAGGAAATATAGATAAGCACATATATACATATCTCTTGTACGTATACTTACTTTCTGCTGTGTTCCCTGCAGAGGGGCTAGCTTTATTATTCTGATCAATCATTTCGCCGTTGCATTTACTATTAGTTCTCCTTTAATCTTCAATTCACCCTCATACATTTCCAACATAATATTTGATTTTTTTGGTATATATATATGATTCATTTCATCCGATCGCTTTATACAATGGAAATAATTACAATCTTATGAATATTCGGATATTACCACATGGAATGGTAGTTTCCACACGTCGTTTATATTAATTCCTATGAGAAATACTACGCTAAATGTGAATTTAAATACTCAAATAATTTTGTTGTGTTTTGTGCGATATGTATTGTATTTTATATTCAATTGTTATGAAGAATAAATTGTTCTGGTTGTTATTGCACGTTTCCAGTCGTGTAATGTTGCACGTCAAATGTCTGTGGAAGGTGAATAGTAATTGTAAGTAGAATGTAACAGTGTGGAAATTTTGTACGTTTATTTTGTTATATGGTGTCGCCTATTAGACAGTTTAGCGTGTGGTTATATGTTGAAATGGATTCTAGTAGAGTGGTGTCAAGAAGAAGAAGGGATGTCATTTGACTGAAAGTTTCATGAGAGTGTGGTTTGATATGAATGCATTCATAAGTGTCTGCAGATAGGAGAATGTGGATGAGTGATGGAAGAGTTGGTAAATTAAAGCGATTACGCAACCACGAGTCGTTAGAACAAAGCGTTACATATTAGATGGAAATTATACAGAGAGATAGTTGGCTTCACTATAGGAGAGTATGTTCGAGACGGAAAGTGTGGGTTGTGTGTGATATTTGTCGTAATGAGAGACAAGACAGTGCGCAGAGAGTGAGAGAGATGTTCGACTTTATTTGAGCGTAGGCGTCCCGTAATAAATCGAGATCCATGTAAAAGCCAGCAAGAAGTCGGCGACATCAAAATTGAGCATAAAATTCACGTTTGGAAAGATTGGGCAAGTACACCGAGAATAGTTTACTGTTGGCAATCTGATGTGACTACAAATACGTGTTGAGATATAGGGATTGAATTGTTTGGCTGGTTTGGTGCTAGCTGCAGGAATGGTGGATGGAATGGTGATGCAGTTGACAGTACTCCTTACTGTACATATACGTATAGAGAGAGTATTAGCTGATGTGTGCTCTCTCTCTCTCACTCTCTCACTCTCGGGTTGAGCGAGACAGATTCGAAGCAACTTATCTTTTCAGTTAGTGGAGTACAAGAGGACGAAAAATCAAGTTACATAATAATATAAACTGTTATAGGGGGCAAAGCAGAGGAAGACGATTGAGCGGCGTTTGCAGACTTGTCTTAGAGAGCGATTCTATAGTGAATGATTCAATGGTTCGTGTTTGGTGACAGGATATTGGCAATGAAGGCGGCTTTACTGTGAGCAGCTCTCGATCTGCCGAATCGATGAGTAAAAATACCATAACTTTCCAGATTTTTAACGCGTCATTTCCCCACAAGATCATTTTTAGCATTGGTATTGCACGGAAGCCAGAGAAAAAATCCTCCCGAGTCCCAAGTCAGTTGTACAGATAACGTTTTTAGTAGTCGTGGCTCTCACCTTTGTACTAGACGTTCAGTGCACCGAGCCACTCACTCTCACACAATCAGCAATGCGATTGGATACATATAAGTACTTATCCGAATACATGTACCCGCATCATGTTCACCGCAACATATATACTTGACTCTTAACCCACTCTCATCTCTCCAAAACCAATGTACATACGTTCCTACATCTTACGAGCCGATGGTGTGGATGCTGTAGCACAGCACTCTCTCTCTCTCGTAGTAATGGATCTTCCGTGGTGGTTGAGTCTTCGTAAAAGTAACGTCGCAGCTTGAGTGGAACGCTGGTAGTGAGTGAGAGAGAAAAAATTGTTTCGATAGGAAAGTTTGGGTGTCGGTGCCAAACCAAGGTATAAAATGACACCTAAATGACTTCTCAAGGGTCTAATGACTTCCAAATATCTCAAGAATGTTTTTCTAACACTTACAACTCTGCTTTGACATCATTAGTAATGCCTAACTAGCAAAAATTTACGCCTAATTATCTCTATGAAGGAAAACTTGCAGAGTCTTCTCTCCGCTGGAACTATGGACGGCCCACAGTTTAACCAGTGCATTGTGCAACGTACCAGAAACCAGACACATGGACGAGGGAAAAGCAAAATGTTGATTTAACTCCGTACTGCAATTGCAGTAGAAGCGAAATACCTCGAAATATATAAATTAAACTAACCAGATTTTCTTTAATTCTAAAAGAATGTCATCGACTAATTTATTCAAAACGGTTTTAGTACCGTTCAAACTTTCAAACATTTATTTAGTAATAGAATAATATTTTTTAGATAATCGTCATATGAAAAAGAGTATTAAATTTATTGACAAAATCCCTTCTCACTCTAACCAACCACTTTAATTTCTTCTAATGACGATACAAACTTATATATTACCATTTAAATAGTTTAGTGTGAGGGTAAAGTGGGAAACCGTTTGAACACCCCTCGTATCCCTGTGTAGCATAACTGAATAAAGTTACGGAAGCGTGAGTAAACTAACAATCATAAGTAAGCTGTAAGTTAAACCAGCAACCACATGAAGCAAAACAGTCTGCCATCCGTATCCGTGCAACACTAAAAACGTCACTTCATCCACTCAAATACTTCAAAGAAGGAGTAAGTGAAGACTGCGAGCACCATATATTCCTATCTACCTTTAGCTAATATTCTAATAGGTGGATGTGCATGTTACACGATTAAGTGTGTATATTAGTCAACTGCAAGATAGGAGCAGAGAAATAATGAAGAAACATTATGCTTTGTTGTGTTAGCGTTTACATGTGATCACCTTATCCCTTCTCACTTCATCTGGTCTCCGTTGTATCGGAGGATCCGGTGTCGATATATGGCCTTCATTCAACTCACGCTGCTTAAAGAAATTGTACATCGTACGTAGCTCTATAGTCGAGTTACATTACATACACAGGGAGCACAGAAAGAAAGAGAGAGAAACAAATGAGACTCGCAACAATCATAATGTTCCACGGGTCATTTACCTCACCCGGCCTAATCATAAACTTCCATCGTTCCCCCGTAGACAGACACCTTCTCAAATAGAAAGAGATACACACAAAAATAACTCGCCCAGTCCCTCACGGCAAAACAAACGCGACGTGTGACAATACGATGATCATTCATAATAAGTGCTTGCAATATTACACTGACAACACAACTCGTGTCTGCTCATCAATAGGAATTAGCGTGTCAGCTAAACGACCACAATTCTCCGATTCAGATACAAATGGTCGTTATTCCGTCGCATGTTCTAACAAAATGCTATAAACTCTAAATTATTTGTCCGTTTAAATGCTGAATTCCATGCCATGCCATAAGTACAACTATTTTCATGTTTGTAGAAATGTTTGTATTCATGTTAAATACTACACAAAGTTTGTGGATATTCTATTTTACCGCTTTAATATCTTTAATAAAGATTTTTGAATTGTTTTTATAATGCTTTTACTTTATAACAACCAGAAAGCCGCATAAATAGTCTTCGCACTGCACAATAAATACTTTCTAGCTCAAAAAGTAATTCAGTTTTGTAATAATTTAATTGAGTTTGAATTATACCATACTTTCTAATTATTTTGAAGAAAACTGCCAAATGTCTTTTTTTAAAGGCTACAAAGTCAATATCATATTAAAGTTCTAAAATAATTTACTCATTCTTCCCACAGAAAATTAACCTACTACTAAAAATATAAGAACATACACATACAAATTAGTATTGTCGTCCCCAAATTAATTTGAATTATTTTTATATATAACACTGTACAAAATCCATAACATGTTTCATGCCATGAACAATATTTCCAGAAAGTATCTCCATTGGCCCCAAATTAAAGGTAAACTGTTTGAGGTTGGGCTGTGCTCAAATACCATTTAAAGTCACAAGTCGTCACTTTGGTCAGCGACTAAATGGAAATCCACCCTCTCTTTGTACAATATCTACCTTCAATGAGAGAGGGGAGCGCATTTAATTATTCCAACAAAGTACGTTCCTCCAATCACATTTCTTCTTCAAGCTCGAGTCTTTTTTGTGCACCTAGAACTCATCTGTAGAAAATTGCATTAGATCGTATGGAATATTTTAATGTCTCAAGTTTACTGGATGGGCGTATTCACATTAATCTGCTAATCTTTCTCGTATAAATAAAAGAAGCATCAAATGAAGCCGTTTTGTCTCAGAATTAGTAAATTATTAATGCAAACATATATTAGAATGAGTAACCTTGCATTTTTGACCACCGTGGGAATGGCACTTGTGAAAAGAGACTGCGATCATCTACCTTATAAGAACATCTTCCAAATTATAAATTAATGCACCATTAATTCTCTAATACAGTACGGATACATGCAATAGTAGAGCAATAAATTTAGTTAAGGTCGCACTGCAAATTTGTACTTGTCTTTCTTCCAAATAGTTAATTCCATACATTAGCAAGGCAAAAAAATGACTAGGAGATTTAATTGAGTAATAATTGAGGGTGTCCTTTGGAAATGTTGTGTTAAGCACGATGAGCTTTGACCTCGATGAAACGTTCTCCCATAAAATTAGTATACAATTTCCTTCTCGCATACAATGTAGACATATTATTATTTCTGAAACGCTCATAAAACTCACCAGCTTGATTAATGTACTGAACATGTACTGCACATCCGATGTTTTCACCATAGGTAATCGCGCACACTGTGTGTGCTGGTCTAACTAGCAATAAGTAGATACATACCCACTTCACATTAGATTACGCCTAAAATGTACAAAATAATAATAACAACATGACACGAAACCAGGAATAAAAGCGTGTGCAAGTCAATTTCGTCAATGTAAGACCACAAACGGTACTCACATACTTGTAATATGGAATGTACATATGCATGACTTATTGGTAGCTTGTATGTAGAATGTTATTAAAAGCTGTTTATTGACCAGTTGTTACAAAGCAAGTAATCATCGTCAAAACATTTTTATTTTAACCTGACAAAAGACGACGACCTGTTCCTCATGACATTTTCATTAAATCTCGATAATGCGTAGTATTCCCAGCACACCGTGGCAAATGCAAAACGTTTACTCATGTTATCAAGTCAATATTCGATGTAGTGTAAGAATTTAACGTACCAAGACTAATTTCAATATAAAAGCATCGATAGCAAATTGTTTCTTCGTAGTATATGCTTAATTGTGTATAATTAATAGGTAGTAAACTTGTATTGAAATCATTGCACAAAAGCAGATTTTTCGGGTTTCTTTGACTATTTATGTAATACATTAAAGAAAGTGCAGCACGTGGCAGGGCACAAAAAATGCATTTCGATGCATTTGAAATTTTTAAAGTGTAGGCATTTGGCCACGGCAGGGAGGAAGATCGATTAATATAATGTAGTTGTGGGAAAACCGTCAATGAGAAAAAATAGAACACAGGCGGGCAAAGGAATTATTTACAATCGGTATGCATCCAAATTGGATCGTACGCACAAACGTCGAAATTGACATGCAATGGATCAAGATTAGAGATACATAATTAGAATGATGCAAAGGGGTTTTCATTTGACATGATTACATACTTCATCTTTTCCCCTGAATACAAAGCGGATTGAAGCGATGCAAAATTAGGCACAGGAAATTCAACCATCCATCATCATTACTGTACCTAATTATTACGGTAAGAGATGCTCCACACATGACGTCTGCAAATTTGGCCAATTTTAAGACCTCCCTCTTCTATAACTCCCTAACCCACTTCAATCGCCTACCTTTCCACCTACTAACAATAGTATAACAATTTTTGATGTAACCATCTTCTTATTGTTAGTCTGAATAATCTTCTCGTAAACCTCAAGAACCATGGTTTCTGAAGAGATGGATTTTTCTGTTAAAGTCGGCTGAACAATTTACCCTAATAGCCTACAACATGCATGTACTTGCAATGAATCGTTTTAAACTCGATTATTAAATTATATTTGAAATTTCTGTGATACTTTTCCGAGAATTCCTTTGCGGACGTCATGCTGTAAACGTCATGTCTTGATATACCCCACCACAAGTTGCGGGCCTGGATCGTCCCTTGAGGATGCAGTGATGCAGGATACTACACTATTAACAAAAGTGCATTGAAAATATACTTCTATACAAAATTCGTTTACAATCTGCTCATTTTTTACCACCAGTAATTCCAGTTGATGAGGCAGACACGGAAATATTAATTAATATATCATAAAAGGATGTGAATATTATTAGTGTGGTTGGTATGTGAAGTGATCCGGCCTACGTATTCATCATATCAATTGTAAAAGGCGAAATAATCTTGTAAGTTGCAAGAATTGCTTGCATCTATTAGAATAAATATATACATAATATACGATATAAAATAAAAGGTCATTGGATCTGCTTAAATCGAAAGCCTCAATTTAAAGTCAAATAGTGAAAGCCACTTCCTCATTCTACATTTGGTATAATACATACATATTAAATTTGTTCATTAACTATGTTTGAAGTCATATATCCTTATTGACTGATAATACATTTCATTGTAACTGTTGTCGATAGCAGCAGTTTTGAGGTGGAAGCATTATTGACATTGAATAACTTGACAAATCGATTAATGGAAGAAAACCTTAGACAGTTTTCCTGAGAAATAGTTTTTTAATACGCAATCAGAATATAAATAATTGCAGATATGAGTTCAGTAGTTTACTAACAATAAGATTGGTCTTTCAGTAATCAATATACTTGGTATTTTTTAATATCGTTTTTATAACAGATAGAAAATTGAAACCGAAACGACCTAAATGTTTATATTGCATTAGAGTTTTTATTACGTTGTCGTTGTTTATTATTGTTGATTGCAAGAGATACTAAAAATAAAATTCGACTTCCGTGTTTTGGATTATAATTTTTGAAATTAGTTCCTGGAATTTCATCAATACCACTAAGAAATTGACAACACAAAATATTGGATTGTTTGCGTTGGATACAATTCAATGATTGCACCAGCTTGGTAACGTTTGAATTCTAAGCATCACACACAGCGCTTTACCGCGTGTTGAATAAGAAATAGACAAGGAGCTTAGCTTTCGTTCTGAGTAATGCCTGATAGTGACAGTAGAGGACTCGACAGAGTATTTAGCAAACTTTCGTGTGGGTGCAACCAATGTTGTTGATAGCAACACTTCGCTCTCTCTGAACATTTTTGTACAATAAGTAATAATTGTATTTTCCTTAAATTGCACAAAATTATATTCAAATTCAACAATTTCTTCTTCAAAATGGAATAATTCGAGACGAAATTTTCTAGTAATAAACTCGTAACTTTGATAAGCTAGGATACAAATTATTTCCCCGGTTGCATGAAAAATTCCTGGGTGAGGCTCTCGGGTTATTTATTATTATTGCATGCTCTAACCTTACACAAAGCCATTTTAAGCAATGTGACAATATTTCGGTAGACATATTTCCAGTAATATATTCGTAAATTTGATAACCTAGGATACAAATTGTTTCCCCCAATGCTGGATAACATTTTTATTATACGGCAGTAGAGAGGGGCTCTATTGCCGTACTCAGTACAGAGAGAGCTTGTTATCAACAACACTGGATGCAACTACACGAAGCAAATTTGGATTTCAAATATCGTATCTAATTGTATGATCATGAATTTTGAGCGTACAATGTTGTGAATTAATATTAAGAATTTGGTTGAGTAGGCAGAAATTGCATATTCTTTATATATCCTCATACGTCCTCAGGGTATCAGACCCATGGGTTTCGGGTCGTGGGTTTTTGGAACATAACGAATATGTACGCTTGCAGAATTGTGCATTCAGTCAGACTAAAAGCTAATATT
>JABASC010000096.1:0-68496 GCA_019776185.1 Plutomurus gul | reverse complement strand
GTGCACATTTTAGGCCCCCCGTCATCTTATTATGGACCACATTAAACGTAAAATAATGTTAACGAACCTCGTCTGTTATTACCAACGAATATTCCCTATTGGAAACTATTCGTGCTATTGGAAACTATTTTGGCTCTTTAGAGCCAAAATTGGAAATGTCTACTTCTTTCTCTGGTCATTAGCCTTCATAATATGTATAACTACTCAAAAAAATTCAGCTATTGAAATTAAATAATCTAACTGCATATATGTATTTTGTTGTATCTTAACATTCTATGAAAGTTTAACATAGTTGTGTAATCACTTCCCCTAAAATTTGCTATTCGAAACCGTTGTTTCTTGCTTGCTCATTCTCGACCTCTTTTCTAATTTAAATTGTGACAAACGCCACTAGCTACCAAAATTGTTAATGCTGCTTTTAAAGCCCTGATACAATGTATTTTCTGCACGAAGTGCATTCTGCGTCACCATTTTTTACCTATGGGATGAAATTTCTAGAAAGTCTAACAGTGATAGTTAAACCCTGTGTAAGCTCCCGCATAGAGTACTGCAGTACTAATGAAGACACAGTCCGTATTATCGGATGATACGGAGACAGTGAATGAAATGTATTTTTGGAGTCCTGAAATCGTTTCTTACAATACTCACTACTATTACTCACTCACTACTACTACCTTAAAATACGATTTCGCAGTAGACACACACAGACATTGCAATGACAGTACGTATTTCCTTAAGTGTATCAGAGCACTGGCTTACATTGAATAGCATACTTAGTTCTTTTGCTGTATGTACTCGATACAAAACCTACCGTACACACCACAACCACAGAAAAAACCACCCTTGGAATAGAGAATGTTACTACGACATCCACGTATATTTCTACGTGAGAACCCAGACTGATAAGAGACATATGGACTAACTAAGATAAGAACGTAAGCAACAATATACCTACTACTACTCTCTGGGTTTCAACGTCTCCGAGTATGGCTAGTCTCGTTTGAATTCCACTCATTGTACAATAGTGAAGAAATAGAAAAAATGTAGCTCTAACACATGGGGACATGAAGATAGCGTTTTTTTTCTGTCGACTCTGGTTTTGTCTAGCTTTGTCTCACTTTAAGGGCAGCTGTCGTGCGGTGCAGAAAAGTGTACCCGAGACGTATAATACATACAATTATATACCCAGCAACCGAGTAGATCGAACATTTACATACCTACTCTCACAAGTTTTGAGGTCGGATCAACTGTCTATTCCATTAATGTGATCTTTCGTCTATAATAGTGTCTGGCGAATCTGTCTGGAACCCATATTATGTATCCTACACTAATAGTAATAATGTTCTTTGGTTTCATGAGTGCAAATTAAAATGAATTGAGTCATTTACTAAATTGTCAATATTGGCATTGTTATATTAGGGTGTTTTTCTGTGTTAGTCCAACGAGTTGTACTGTCAACATGTTGTAAATGCGTATCATTTCTTCCATCAAGCTAATATTACTCAAAGCTATTAGATTCTCTCTATCTATCTACCTCGCCTTTTCATGTTCTAGTTAAGAGCACTTGTAAGTATTCAATGGATGGACTAATATTTGCTTTCATTTGGTCATTACTCACAATGAACAGCAACAGCATATGTGGTGGTCTGGTGGTGGAGATAATTGGACCTTTTGTTGCGTAGTCGAGCTGTTTTATCAAAAATTGATGGAGGTTTTGATTGGTCAAATGGCTGACCAAACTTTTCGCAGATAATATACAATAGAGAAACGTAATATGACAATATAGATCTCGTGGATGAATATTCATTTACTATTTCATTTACTACA
This sequence comes from Plutomurus gul, assembly GCA_019776185.1. Taxonomy (NCBI): domain Eukaryota; kingdom Metazoa; phylum Arthropoda; class Collembola; order Entomobryomorpha; family Tomoceridae; genus Plutomurus; species Plutomurus gul. Next base: position 66,669 of record JABASC010000096.1, on the reverse strand, counting down.
GGTTATTTTTTAAACGTGTGCAATGAGTATTCTCGTCTGGCATTGTCGCTTTAAATATATTATTTTAAGTTAGTTATAGTACCTACATTATTAATAATTTGACAAATTCGCTTATGTACGTGACCAGGTATTCTAATTATAAACTACGAGGTTTCATTTAATCTACTTAGTAAAGAACTTTTTATAATTAGCCCTCAAAATTTCTAACCTCATGTTTGCTGAACCAAGATGTTACGATCTTGGCTGAACTCACTCTAAAATACAGAATTTGTATCTTTAACACAGTGAGTTTTCTCCTTTTTAACAAGAGTGACGATTGATGAAGTTCCAAAATGTCAATAGTCTCGCATACGAAAGTTGGAAATACCCGTGTCTCACACGAGTGTGAAAAATGGCATGTGAGTGAGCTGTTTGAATTTTTTACGAGAGGACAAAGCTATACAACGGAGTTTTCAGTTAGTACATGGGGTAAAAATGGTTGAAAGGTTGTCACTGTCGTTTGTGCTCTATTAGTGATGCACATTTGAATAGTGAAGGGAGGTCGGTGAGACAGGCCATCAATAAATGGCCAGAACAGTTGTTGGCAAATTAATCATGACAAAGCGGCCGACTGTCGTGACACGGTGTGGCACGCTATGAATGGCGCTATCAGTAAGTAGTACATCACATGGAAGAATACTAACACGAGAGAGGAAAGAGAAGGCAAGGTAAAATTTTTGAATGAGCTGTCTTCTTAAATAAAATATAATGGGAACATCCCTGGGGTATCTACCTCGGAAATGCAAAAGAATTGCACGAGAATGCAAGATTACCAAGAGCAGATAAGTTGGCACAAAGAAAATGCTATATATTCATCATATCGCCCACTGCTGCATGGCATGACCAAAAGAATTACAAAAAAACTTTCACCGGAACAATAAAACAGCTTAATTGCGCAGTTTTTTTTCTATTTTCATAAAAGCAAAATTAGTTTAATTATAGGATTAATATTTTACAAGATGCAGAATCGTCAAAATAAAATTTTGAAGTATCAAATGTATTCTGTAGCACATTTGAGACAAATATCTTTTAGTAAGTAGAGAACTCTGAAGATAATTCACTTTATCGACACAGATTCATGTACATCTAGGTTCCCCGACTATTTTTTCGCGTCTTTATTTTTGCTAATGCAATGAGGCTGACAAGAGATCGCCAGATATTTGCTGTAATGCATTAATCAAGAGCACAGTCTGTGCAATAAAGGAGTCAGTGTTCCCGAGATACACCTGTTAATATTCTCTAGTAATTAAACAGCTAAAAATACGTTTCGTGTGGGTATGATTGCATCTGTCTTATATAGGAAGATATTAAGATAATGGTTTAGATTTGCATTAATAAAATTGGGAATTGAAATTGAAATTTTATCATATCCCCTTATTCGTCTGATAGCTGCAGATAGGGTCTTTATTTCTCTCATCCACATACACCAGTTTTGTTTCCATGAAAATTTTTTCTTCTTTTGTAGTATTCTGCTGTAAACTTGACGTAAAAGAATTCTGAATAAGGAACTCCATGATAACAACAATGGTTATTTATATACGATAAGGAATATACTGAATGTAACATTGATGATAATGGTGTGACAAAAATGAAGTGAATACAGAAAGGAAAATCTTGAGACTAGTTGCGGATAATATGAAGCTTTCACAGGAGATTATTGGTTTAAATTCAGTATGGGCTTACATGAAAGAGTATTGCACGCTAACCCACACTTAACCTGCTAATACCTAAGTGGGTGGAAAAAATTGAAAGTATTTTCGACAATTGAACTCTATACAATAGTAGTACACACTACACACATTACAAAGTGTGTATGGTGGGTCGTGAGTCGTGAAATATGTAATATATGGTATTAGCGATTCAGTTGCAACAGCAAATGTGGGGTAAAGGTTATACATAACCTTTTCATTGGTAGCGTTGTTACATTTATACTATACGTGTATTGAGCTAGATTGAGCGAGTTGAACCGAACCTGAGGACTTTCATTTGAGCGACACGACATGAGACGACAGAAAAGCAACAAAACGGCACGATGTGGCCAGCTCCAATCACATGCCATTCCGCAAACTATCCAAGAAGAAAAGCCACGAAAGTGCATTCCTTCAAGTCTTATTCATAGAAACAGGAGAAGCCCGTGAAATATACTCGAAAACAGTATTATTTCTAAATTGTTTAACGTAATTACGTAACCTCCTGATTAGCCTTAATTTGGATGTGCAAAGCCATATTCAAATTGCTAAACTATTTTCCATTGAATATCCAGAAACTTCCAAGTACTACCATTATTTAATATAAATACATTTGAAATATACATACCATGTATATTTAAATACCAAAATTCCTTCATCATATTTCCTTCATTCCTACAGTGGTTACAATTAATTGGAAAAATAAGTTTTTGATTCCGATTGTTTAATGAATAATAATAATAAAATAATTGAGTAAACATTGGATTAACAACTGGATACTGGATCTTCTTTATGAATGGATGTAAATATTAAAGTCAGAAAGAGAATTATATTGTTTGGTGAAAACATGACACTCTTTTTGTTTTAGGAGGACTTTGTTGCAATACTTACTACAGACCCTTTCCAAAATCATCACCCTGAAACCAAAATAATAATCATGCCAACAGTTATATAAATTGCTATTTGGAACAATCATTTCCTATCTACACGCATATATAACAATTATAAAGTTTTCGAATGTTTCACACATAGTAGCATTAGTAGCATAGATTAGCTTTCATTGACAAGAACTAAACTGTAAAGCTAGTAGTGCGGAAGTGAAAACACAAATTAAGTGTAGTATGTAAAAATGGAACAATGTTAGTTGTCTACTAAACACTGATTAATTAGGTATTGCATTCAGGCTTTCTATTTGGCTACTGTTTAATCAGTGGAAAGCAGGCAGAGAAAACATCCAAGAACCTTGAAAAACTGTTTAGCACCTATACAATATGTATATGTATTTATACCCCATAGAATACATACGTTAGGTAAAATCTGACTTTAGTCAAGGCGAGTGAACTCACACACATCCTCGTCAAGGTACATACATACATAAGCCAGCTGGAGCAAACAAAGCTATTTCCAGGATACCTATACACACTACAAGACGACCGTAGAGAACACGAAAGAATTGATTACAATGCGGAATTTTCGGATTTCGCACTGCAACTTCGCATGCATTAAGTCTTAGCAGCGGTCTCATTCCCTTCTCCTCCGGTGTCACTTTTGCAGAAATGCACGTTATCCCCTGGCTACCCTCAAACACAAAAGTGCACTAAATAACCTATCCTATGCTACTACAAAGTGTACAACCACTGCTACTATCTTCGTCCGTACGCTCCCTTTCACGATAAGAAGAATTGCACATGGCTATGCTGTCCTATATGTAATATTGCTGTGCCAGCATGTGAAGCCCCAGAAACATCTCTGTTTTAGTAGGAAAGCACATTTGCTTTTATTTGTGCTGGGAAAAGGTACGAGCATCCAAAGTGCAAAGTTCATTTAATATCTTTGCTATTATCTCAATGGGAATTGCAAATTTTATTGCAATATTATCTAACAAACGTCCGTCTCTATTTACTTAAGGCAAAAAAAGTCCACTTACTGCCATATATGTATATAATTCCAGAGTACACAGCAGTAGCGGCTGCAGAAACTAATAATGAAGCTGAAGAAAGTCTTGTAGTTGTAATAAATATGATGAAGTTGGCGTCGGTGACATGATAGTCAGGTCTAAATTGCACGTTGTCGTTCTGTACGACTTTCTATGTGCTGTTTCTGTGATATTGTGTGTGTACTGTGTATATAAGCACATTTTTAGCTCTCTCTCATTCCTAAATACAGATATTATGTAGACTCTTGATAAATTACTTTTGCTTTTTTATGATGACTAAAAGTCATCTGTGCCATTAAGCAAAGTGTATTTGCAAATGTTGAAGCGAAACCACTACCGGATACCCCTAAGACCTTCTTTCAAAGCTAGGCTCTTACTAATTCACTATATGTTATGCTGTTTGCATTAAATACGCTATTACACATACGTGCCAATACATAGCTCGTTGTTCGACATACCTTAATGGCTCCTGGGCAAACCCAATTATACTAATGGGATTCATTACCCACACCACAACGTTTTAAACAAAAGCTTTCATTATTTTCAGGAAAGTTTCTATTCTGTAATTCTTAATTTGCTTTCACACAAAGAATATTTATTTAATAAGTGCTTGCTGGGCTTTGCGAATTTTCAGTCAAAAAATTTATACTCCATATAGTCCATATAGGACCTAAAAATACATTTTACATAATACTTTTAAACAGTTTCTAAACTTCATTTTTCTAGACGGCCAAGTCCTTTTCTATAACGACAGAAGCAATGACATTCTATATCCGGTTCCCTTGTGGTTTCATTCTTTCATTGAACCTGTCCTGTTCTCTTATAAAGTTAAGTTCCATCCCAAGTTCGTAAAGTGGAATGTGAATGTGAATTGTCGTACTCCAAATTGTCTTTCTGTAATAATATGCACTTGTTCCCTGCCATCCACCCGACAGACTACTTTTCTCCTTTCCACCAACTTGTGCAAAAGTTTGCGATCATGTAGATACCTAATCGATTAATCACGATGTTCCATTCTGCAATGACTGCTCCACATGCTGCTTTATTTTTATTGCACTGCTATGTATGCTAAATTTAGTTTATAAAACTTGCTTTTGGAGATATGTATAGGTATAAATATAAAATGTAAAAACGTTTTATACTTTTTGTTTTTGATCTTGTACATACTATACACAAGTAGTTACAAAGGTAACTTGTGTATTGAAAATAAAAGTTAGTTACATTTTCCTAATCTCTCAGGTGAATTTCGTTTTTATTANTTGTGTATTGAAAATAAAAGTTAGTTACATTTTCCTAATCTCTCAGGTGAATTTCGTTTTTATTACTTGTTTTCCTACAGAATTAGAAAATCCTTTTTTTTTTACTAGTTCATAAATACTCTCACAATTATTAATTTTGAAGCTAAATAATCGTTCAAAATTTATTTTGTGATACAAATTAAAGCGAAATATATTTTAAATGAGATTCAAGTTGGTTTTTGTTGTTAAACTGAAAGAAACCAAAGGAACTATATGTTTCCCAGAGAAATTGTGTAAAGAGATACATAACTATTTCCGAAGATACAGTTGTTTGCTGTTGACAATTATATAATGTTATGGCTTCCAACTGGATAAACACGGTAATAGTTACCTAACCTATCTAACCATTTATTGGTGACTTATTGGTTTTTGTTGCTAAACTGAAAGAAACCAAAGGAACTATAAGTTTCCCAGAGAAATTGTGTAAAGAGATCCATAACTAATAAATACAAAGAAAATTTTCCATGCGTACAGTAAGGAACTTTCCGAAGATGCAGTTGTTTGCTGTTAACAATTATATAATGTTATGGCTTCCAACTGGATAAACACGGTAATAGTTACCTAACCTATCTAACCATTTATTGGTGACTGACTGTATGTTTTTTTAAAGCAGATTCTTTGCTAACCTATTAATGTGATTTATTACAATGTGCTTCGTCTCTTTGTACTTTTTGTGTATACAGCAGCTATTTGTATTCAAAAGCCGTTAGGGCTATGTCTGTCTTCTGTCTCCAACTTGAATGCGTTCAATGTATTATTGTGTCAGCTATAGAACGGAAAAAGTCAACCTTACCCCTGTACAACGATATACCACCTTACCTAACCAGTACTGACTATTTACATTTTATTTATTAGAACGTTGATCTCTCCATGAACTTACATGTTTATCACATAGTGACTACATTGTAATCGACACCAAAAATGTCTGAACGCACACAATGCAGAGCTGCCGCACACTGTGTCAAACACTCCGCACACACTCAATAGCATAGAATTTTCGTGGCCCTCCATGAATGCGTCATTATAATGATATTAGTAGTAAGTAGTACATAGTAATATTTATATTGCATTATTTATTGTACAATAGTCATTAGTACCAAGTACCACTAGCAGACACACATATTTACAATTGTGTCTATATGTGTGTACCTAGTAGAATAATAGGAGCTTTTTGTCATAAGACTGTTATCTATATTATTGTGGCTTGCATGAATGATACGGTGGCTTGTGGACAGCACCAGTTGTACATATTATAACGTTATCCTACAACAAAGTAGTATTCCGTAGTGGAGCAGAAACAGGCGCGTACCACAGACCTGTCACTGTTAAAGTAGATAAGCTATAATCTCTTCTTCGACTTCATTAGACAAACTTTGTACTCTATCCTATGTACCTACAGAACAGATATGACTCTAAGGATTTAACAGTTGACTTCACAACTTTACTAGGAATTATTAAAATTATTAATATGGATTATACTCATTCTCCCACGTGATTAAGACTAATCTAAATCTTTCTTAATGATAACATTTATTACTAATATTACTGATTTTATTCACAGCAGCATGACCAACAACGTCAGTAGCTGTAGACAACAAACGTTGTCTCTCTGTTTGTCTGTACATTAACATTGTGTAATTTGTACTGCAAATGACTGCTATTTATGATTCCACTATATAATTCTCACACAGCAGCAGCTGCGTTCTTATTTGAGACCTTGGTTGACTGTCGGTCTGTTTCTCCTCACAAAATATCTTACTTTGACTGACAACCTGGCACATGGTCACCAGATAAAGTTTTATATGATGGAGGTGGAGTAATCATAAACAGAACTAATTGTCCGGACAAATTGTGAATCATTTACAGTTATATGATACTGAAAAGTCACTTCTCCAGTTGTCTGTACGTTCTTATGTCATGTCAAACCAACTAAATTACTATATATTATAAGAATAATGTGTAGATGTGTCTATTACTGTCTATGTATCCGATGATGACGTTAGCTTCCAGTTCAGTAGCTGAGATTGTCGTGGAGAGAAATATTTTGAAATAACCATATCGATTAATCTACTTATACATGTAACTTATATGACATATAAGTATGGCGAAAGTTGAACTTCTTCGGTGGTGGAAGTGAAGGTTACCTCGAGAACACGTTCCATGTGAATGACAGGTATTACAATAACCGTGTAAGTAGCAAGGTACACATCATTCTATTGTACTATGTGAAAAGGGGTTCTTTATATATAATATTCCCTATATAAAGTGGTACATATAAAGATACTTTGCCCTATGTATACATGTACGGTGTAAATATTTCACAGATAGTGAACTGACACAACAGACCCTGATGAAATTAAGAGATCGTGAAGGAAAATAACCTCGAGGGGACATGTACTCAGAGCTGTTCTCATGATAAAAATGTACAAGTGTTATGAAGACTAAGAATAGTTCCTTCGTGCTATACTTATTTGACGTTTTCTATAGGGGAAATAAGTGAGGAAAGCTGTTAGAGTGATGAAAGGGCAGGCAAAAGTGTCGCTCACCTTGTGGGAAGGGGTTCCCTCGATACTGACAATGAATCCGACACCGCAAGCTTCCTTTTCCAAGGCGGGATCGTACAGACCCTGTTTACGGGGTGCTTCCCAAGCACAGAGCTCCGCTTCATTCTCTTCCTGCGGATGGTTCGACTGAGGAGATTCGTCTTGACGCTCTTCTTCTTCTGCTTCTTCTGCTTCCGTGTTGGTGTTGGCCCGACTCGCCTCTTGGCCTTCCGAATTTAACTCGTTTCCATTGAACTCCTCTTCATTCTTTACCATTTCCACCAGGTCAATATTAATGTTACCCTGGCCGGGAGATGAAGACGTGGACGTTGACGTTAACGATACTTCCGTTCCTACATTTCCATCTGCATCAGCATACACAACGCCCATTCTAACTTACAATTTACTCCAAAAACTTTCTTCTCTCGATAGGCTGTCTCTCCCTCTCCCTGACTCTCACAAACAGATCCTTTCTTCTTCTAAAAGACGACTATTTCAAGTGGTCACTACAAAAAAAACTTTATGCTTTCTTTCTCCTCGGTGTATACAATACAAGTAATAACTAGTCTTTTTGTTTAACAAAAGAAAATCCCCCGTTACAGTTAACACTCAGTGTTATCGCTATAGGAATGTTTTTTCACGAAAAATCAACAGAAAATTCAACAGAAGGAAAACAAATAAGCAGTTCTTATTCCTGACTAATTTACGTGTGGAAAATAACCGAGCACACCAGAATAATACTTCTAACTTTGGGTGAAACGTTCTTACAAGTCTATTCCTATTAGTTGTTCACATTAGCTATTTATGATAAGTAGTAGGTCAATAATCGAATAGAAGTATTAAAAGAAATGATCATGTACTAATTACTGGTGGTAGTATGATAGGAGTAGAGCAGCAGCAGTTGACTTGCCTTCAGCCCCTTTAATGTATGCACACTACAGTATTGCAGATAGGTTTTTGACTGGATGGACTGTCACGACTGGGTAAAAGAGCAAGTATACAACGAATGCACGGGGGTAAATGATATTCTGAAAGTGGTGGTGAGAATTCCTTGAAGAAGTCAGGAATTAACTCAATATGTTCTCAGTGAGTGAGTGAGTGAGTGTTGGTGTGTGTTTGTAAGTAGCTTGTAAATACGGCTTTGACAGTGTTCTATGTAAGAATCAACGTGAGAATACAGTTGTTGTAGTAGCGATTGTTCAGCGTCTGTGAGACTGCTGGATGGTTGTGGAAATTGTCGTTTCGGACTTTGACAACGGTAAAGACACGCGTGCGACTCGGTTGAACGTTGTGGGACGACTGAGGACGAAGCTTGCGCTTTCCTTAATGCTATGCTGTGTAGACTCCGTGTTCACTTTTGTCTCCTGACTTGAAATCACACTGCTGCTGCTACTTTGCTCTCTCTCTCCTCCGTCGTGTACTCGGTAAGCGTACGAACGGAGTCGCTCGACTTTAACACACAGAACACAGTCGGGACAAGTATACATACGTACATAGGTACTACTATATATTGCATTTAGTATATATATGTATCCAGTGCGAATATTTGTCTGTGCAGTGGATATCCATGTGTCTGCACGTAAGGGATATAGATACTACTACATACAATGTAGGACATACATACTATGTAAATATATAGAAGTTAGTTTAGAACAGTGGCTGTGGTTCGCTTCCGCTCCTGCAGATAAGGGTATACAGTTAATACAGTAAGCATTGTATGAAATCTATGTATGTACAATGTACATACATACTCCAGCAGCAGTCATGCTTATGATATTACATGGTAGTGTTCATGCTCCCTCACATTCTGAATATAAGAAGCCAGTTCCAGCACCACTTCGTTCAATCAATACAGTGAAAATCTCTCTGCCTCGGCGCAACCAAGCCAACTTTCCTTCTGTCGATTGCAGTCTAAGACTCGGCTTACTACTGCTGTCCATTGCATTCGTCCTTCTATGTAATGTAAGTATAAAGGTATTGCATTTGGTACTGCGTGGTACACAGTGGCTGCTTTATGGTAAATTGGAGAAACACAGAAGTAAATGTAATGTGGTCCTTCAGGGAGATGAATTTAGCTAGTGAGTGCATGTACGGTATTTAGTTAGTATATATTTTTAAGGTAATGCAGTGAAAAAGTGGACTGTGAAAATGCTTCCATTCGGTTTTCTTCAGAAGAGCAGAGAGGAGCGAGAACGGCAGAAGAGCAAAGACTTAATTTGTATCTGCACAGAGCGGAAGACTAGCGCCTTTATGCATAATGTATTGTGCGATCTATCTACTATCACGTTTATGTGGTGAAGAAAAGAGTTTCCGATGGGGAGTTTCCTATTTCTGAGGAATTCGTGAGGAGAAGAGAGTGTACATATTTGATATGTATTTGCTGAAATGTTGTTTTAGGTTTCGTTTGCCAAAATTCGTTTGCCAAATTACCTGGAACTGTAAATATTTTCTTAAGAGGCAATCGATATATAATTAGGTACTAGAAATGATTAGATGTGCGAGACTGTATATCATTAGCCTACTTGCTTTATTGGCTAGTGCTAAAAGTGAATGCTCCTGTCTGGGAATTAGCTGTGCGCGGCTGTTTGTTATGTAATTAGATATTGTGGAACAAATTCAGAACGGATTTGGTGTGCATTGGGCTAATGTTACAGACGCTGAGCGTGTTGGATGATGTGTGTTGTTTGGGTGGGTGGATAGATAAAAATGCTTTCTCTTTTTACAACTGTGTATTCAATCTTCTCGTAAAGGTGCTTAGTACTGCGGTTCACAAGTGTTATTACAGCTTTTGTATTTGCAATGCACCCGAGAATACAATGAAAATTAACTTTTTAGATACTGTTGTGTCACATTTTGATTGTAAATAGTTTAAATCAGCTTTGTAGACGATTACTGCTCGACGAATATAACTAAAGGAATCTACTTAAATTTTGAATGCTATTAATATGGTAATACACGTAAGTATGCAAGTAGTAACAAAGTGGGTCCACAGAAAGTCTAGCATCCACGTTCTGTTCTAATTTTCTAATATTACATATTGTAGGTAAATAGGAAATACCTATGTAACTTTTATATTTTTTATGTATATCAAATATCAATACTAAATTATGTTTACATGCAGTAGATCTTGTGTGATTTTGAAATATAATTTTCACCGAATATAATCTATGCAATGTAGGAATAACAGGGTAAATAATTACAGAGTTTACAAAAGAAACCTAATTAATTCTATTTTTTGCAATAACTAAATTTTGCTGTTTGATTGCAATCATAATCATCTCACATGTTTTATGGATACTATTGTGTAAAAAACTAAATAATTTATTTTTAACAAAAGTGCGTTATTTATCGTACGTGTCAAATGAGTCATCAAACACTTGTATTAAATTATTTCATAATTTTTCTTAATGAAATACTAAATTTGTAGAAAGTGGGAATTCCTTTTAGGATATGAGCAATGAGCATACAAATAAAACATTTTTAGCACAGAAGCTACTTGAATACTCGTAACTCATCATCGTAGAAATTTTTCTTGTCTTATCGAATAGTGTACAAATGTGTGTATGCAACCTTAGAGGCATCAATAAACAAACAAACTGGTAAGTAGCAGACTGTGAACTTGTTCCTGTCCTACCTAACACAAATTGTCTGCTGTACTTTTCACGAGACAAACAGTACTCTTTTTTGTGTGAAATTGAGATAGCCTTCCAACCAACAGCCACACTATCTATACAATACATACATTTAAAGTTCGGAATTTTTTCTCGATGATTCATTGCTGACAATAATGCCACCACCAGTAAAGGCCGAAACCTGTCTAGTTGCCTCTGTAAACGAATGAAACTATGGAACGTGTTCACAAGCGATTTACGACCCGACAATATTTTTTTCTCTTGTCTGCACCCCTCGTTTTACTTAGATGTCTGTAGGCGAAACTTTGGAATCTGTTTAATTTCGTTGTGTTCTTTTTACGCTTTATTAAAAACCACTTGGCGGTATATTATTTTTCATATGATGTTTATTATAAAACAAGATTTAAAATAGGTATGGTTACACTACTTTGAAGTTGAAATAGTAAATAGGTAAAATAATACCATAAAGGACGTGGACACAGCAAGAAATGAATAAAAAATACTGTACATATATAAAGTCAGGGTCACCCACTATGTGCGATTTAATTAAATCGGCATATAATTTTTTCAAAAATAAATTACGTGTAAAGGAAACGATAACAGAGGCAGTGTACAAAAGTATTGGTTCAATAAAAAGTATGCTGTGTGTACACATTGCGCAATGAATTGTAACACACACACCACTGTCTGTGGAGGATGGACCTCCTCTCCTGAACGTTGTATTTTACTTTGCAACAAGAAGTTCCAGTCTGGACCTGGAGAGAAGATTTGCATTTGCATTCCAATTGGAAGGAAATAGAACGCAGTTAGCGCCACGATATTCTAACCAGTAAACACGGAGAATGTAAAAATCGTATTTAAAAAAAGCACGTGCAAACGTTCCCTGGAATGAATAGGAACTGGATGTAGGTAATGGGATTGCGGAATCTTGACCACATGAGAAAGCAGAAGGTGGTGTCCACTGCTCATACATTAGGTACAGTGCAAGTAAATGCGTAGTTAGAGGAAGACGCAAAGTCGACTGTGATTAGTGTTTGAATGATTTACCGACATGACATAAATAGCAAAAAGATGAGGTTGCAGATAAGTGTAATGCAGTCCCATGATTATTGCCGTACGTATGTACAGCGTGTAGACATGTGATTCTGATGTAAATAGTGTTATACAACATGTGAACTTTAGCCCCTGAATTTATAAAATCTCTCTCGGTGGTAAATAATGAACTTAATTCTTATTAATCACAAAAGAGCTGTTATGTCTTATGCGTCAATCAAATCATCTGCTTATTTCCGCATTTATAAAACCATTGTCATTGTACCCATTTTCATGCGTGTTAACGGAATGTCCACCTGAAAGATGGACATTCCACATTATACTTCCTTTTGGTATGTTGTGCAACAAGCAAGATGGTAATGACGTAAATGGGCGGCTTATAATGGGCGTGTACTGACGTATAATGTAAACACGGAGACAACATCAATTCACTCTTCTGGACATGATTATATTATATTATTATTATATCGGGTCATTCGATTGGAGTTCGTCATTCGTCATATCCAATCAATTATTGTTCGTTTGAATTACATAAATATTTAGTTATGAATAGATCTGAACTTGGACTCCTTACAATTAGACAAATTGAAATGACAGAAGAATGAAATCGTCAGTTGTGGAAATGTCAGTACACACTTGTCACAAATAGTTTGGTCACATCAACAGCACATAAGTAGTAATATAATGTTGTGTCAGTAATTAGTGGAGTGACAGAAAATAGAACGGTGTAAAACGTGTTATAAGTATAAATGGGCATGCAATTACATGTAAATAGAAATCGTGAGTTTGTATGTTAAGTGCTATGCTTTTCAATACATGTTGAAGTTTCTTTAAAAAGTTGTCATCGACTATGGTTGATATTTATTTATGTTATGCTGCCCTTTTCAAGTAAATCTACAGACAATCTAATGCAAAATATTATTGGAATAATTGTAATACATTGTACATAATACAGGTGACGCCAGAGGAAAGCGGATCCCCCTATTTACTGAATGGAGAGCAGGAAAATACAACCACGGTGACATTAAAAACGGCATATTTGTATTAGCACTAGCAGTTAATATTATAAAGAGGTTTATTCATGGTAGATCAGACGTTATGGCGGTCTGTCTGTGCACACATAAATCGAGAAGATCACGCTGCGACTTCATGATCGGCGTGAACCGATGAACTGAATTGAAATAGCAGTTCATCATGTGGTTTCTTACTTGCTGCTTACTGCCGCCTGTGTAAAAATACGATTTGCATACTATAATACATTGTAAATATGCCTGCAGACGATATCAAGCGCTATAATTACGATTGCTACTACTTTATGTTAATTTTGTCCTGTTTGTAACTCTTTCATAATACGTTGAATTGTGTAAAGAGGTTCCTCTTGAAAGACGGATGGAATACTTGTACAAGAACATTAGAGAGCACCTACTGATTGCGTGATAACTGATATGATTACTTTTCATCTACTGTGTTTGTAGGTTAGGAAGGTATGTTAGTAATGATAGGATACTATCTACAGGTGCAATTATATTAATCACATAAGGCTAACTTGTATACCTGTACAATTAATTTATTATTAAATTTTCTTACCTAGCAATATACCCTTACATATTTATTTATACCTACTTTAATATAAGATTTATTACCTATACGTATATTACTTAATAACTAGTCCAGAAGTTGTTTGGAAAATTAAAAAATTATAAATATTCAAATTAAGACGCAAACGTTTCAATGATTTCATTTCACATGAAAGGCCAACCTCTGCTCCAGCGTCATCAGACCAACACTGAAACTATGGAAGGTAGTGGGAATTGCTAGTTCCTTCTACAATATCTTACTTTTGATGCCGATGTTTCATTAACTAAATATATAGAATATAAATGTACCATTATAATACAACAGCACATGTGATCACACATCTATGAATAACTCGTAGAATTCTTTTGGTAACTTTCCGAAAGTAGCGGCAATTCCTCGGATTTTATTTCTTGCACTTACTTAACAGTTCGTTCGGGTTATCTCTGAAACTTTTATCTTACATGCATCCTGTTTTCCTGTTCTCCTTCTGTTAGTATACATACACACTGTACATACTAAATCCTAATACTCAAAGTTTGTATCATTATTATCATTCATTCATGTTTATAATAAATACTGCAGATGCCTATACACGTCCTTAAACACGTGGTAGAATGTATTATAAATTCATTGAATATTTCATGTATGTACGTTTTTACTTTCAGCAAATGGATATTATCAGAAACTCCCTTATCTTACATAAATGTGTAGTAAGTTAGTAAGGAGTGCACACGTTAAAAAAATAGGTTGAAGTTCAGATGTGACGATGTGAATGTGACTCTGTTTTCACTCAGAGGTATGAGCATCCTACTTAAAGGATATTGATTCGAAAATGTGCTTATAATTGTATATATGCAATAATTATTATTTTGCAGATTAATCTGCCAAAAATGTGATCAATCGACCTTTCTGCCTTTGTTGACCTTTCATTTGCTTATGGGTCATTCATTAAATAAGTTTTACTGTACGTACATTACATACTTACGTGTATGTTGATGAAGGATCATTGGGTGCATTTAATGCATACAATATAAGTAAGAAAGTATACCATGACGGCTAATAATTCTAAAGTACATGTATATACTCTGTGTACTGTAAGTTTGTGCTTTAGGGGTCATGATCGTTATTGGTGTGAATAAAAATTGTACGTCATTCATAACCATAATCTCGAATAGCGACGACTAAACGGGGGAAATTCATCATCCAACGAACCAAACATTCCTGCATGGAATGTGGTACATTGGGCAATCACTTACATGTTGTACACGTGCTCAACTGCCACGGTTTACTAAATGCAATGCAAATCAGAATAGAACGCCTGTGTGTCGAAATCTGTCTCCATGAACTTGAGATTCGTTCAAATTTTACTGGTAATCATTGTAACAGGTGCCACTTGTATTTCAGTAAAATTCTGAGGTGGACAAACCAAAGGGACAGCTCCGAAAATGTTGCATTGTATGGATTGGATTCGGAGGATTTGAGTGCAACAATGTAAGGTGTGTAACGAAAATTGTGCAAATTGTATCCGGGTGTCCAATTCCAAATACATGAGAAAAACTTGAATGACACGCCGATTGTGGTGGGGAAAGTCCGAACATGGAATTTAGAGACGACACACTGGGAAATAAGCGAAGAGGATGGATTTGGTGTACCCGATTATATATCCATACAAAACGCTTTTCCCTTTCGAATTTGGTGGAAAAAGAATTTCAGTTAAGAAGTCTTCCGGAAAAGTCCCAGTGCAATTTACCCATTTCTTATAATTAGCTCTTCGGATCTGTATGGGCAGCATTTAAGCAAAACTGATGTTGAACTTAACCCCGCCACTCATCAGGTAAGCAAATGAAAAATCTAAGTTCGTTCAGTAAAAAAAAATTGTGTCCAAATGAAAATACCGCTTTTCCTTACGTATTTATTTTATTCTCGCTGCTTAAGTCACCAATTCAGCCAACTCAAGTAAGTGAACTCGTGTCAAGAGTCAAGACAATATTCAAGCTGATACATGCAGTACATTGTAAATCTACTAACAATAAACAATAAAAATTCATCTACCCTAATTATGTATAATCATTCATAGTAGATACAGTAAGGATAACAATATAATATTCATGTACATATTTCATTAATATATTTTTATAATGATTCAAAAGTAATATGTATAATGTATATTCATTAATTACATTACTAAATATATATAATTGCAGCTAATTAATCTCACTTAAAATTTATCTTCACATGTGTAGTATAGGTAGTAAATATGATTCATTGATTCAAAATAATAATATATAGTAATGCATCATGTGTATAATAGATAAGGTTTTCATTTCCTGTCAATTATTTATATTGTATTTATAACATGACGATTTGTATTAAATTACACTCACGATCAGTGTCTTCATAGCTTCATTTATTACCAGAAGACATAGGACGAAATCACTTCATTTTACATATATTTGGTATTTTCATACACATTTGTCTCACTTCTTTCTCTGCATAATATATAGGTCCTACATACAACGCTCTTTATTTATTACAATATACAATTACGATAATTGAACTTTGCAGAATACCGTATTTACACACTAGTATTACAGCATTAGGGATGAAAGCAATCTTAAAATTTGTTCGTTTCTCTTCTCTCTGCTATGTACAACTTATATTTTGTCTCGCCCATTACATTGACGAATTTGAAAAGTAATACATATAATAGACAACAATTTTTGCTTCTCTTGACATAGTTATAATATATTAAATGTAAGTAGAACTGCACAATAAGAACAGGTGTCCATATCGTAAATATCAGTGCCAAAATGGAGATAACATCGTGCATAATGCACGATTAATAAGAGCGCGAAATTTAAAGTAGTGTTTTTGGAATGGTTTTGGTACAAGTAGTGCTTTTGCAAAGATTCAAAATGAGAATTACTGGAAAACAGGAAAGAAATAGAAAGTATACAAAATGTTTACCGTAAAACTCATATTAAAGCTACACATTTATTTTATTTCGACAATTAAGTCGTCACCTGCTATTTATTCGTCATTGTCTACTTTTTACGCTGGTTTGAACTCTAAAAACTGTTATGAAAACTACAGCTTTAATACAAGTTTTACGGTGGTTTAATTCTTCCTCACAGTCAGTCAGTTTAATTAAATGTATGGCTACGGTCTAATCCCTACAGTTTTATTTGTAATCTGTTTAATGTACTTTGAATTGCATATAGTTTCTACAGGTGTTTGAAATACTGATGAGATGTATTCAACGTCAGTTCAGTAAAGATTGCTATTTATATGTAGATTCAGAATTGTTGTAGTGTAAGATTAATCTTGCTACATAAAAGATCAGTTACATAATTGGGTGTAAACCACAGGTCTTCCACTTTTCTGATAAGATTCAGTATAAAAATTCATTTGAAACAAAATTGATTTTCCTTTGATTTAATTAGACAGAGTACTACGGATAAGGAACGGATGTTCATTTCAGTCTGAATAGGAAAAAGTCACTTTCACACCATATTTTATACAGCAGGTCTATATAATATGAGGATTTTGGAAGGATTACCATCTATTGCAGTAACAATAATAACATTTTCACGAAAGTACAAACTACTACTATTGTATCATTGCATTGGGAATTCTACTAACCATTTCGGAGGATACATGTCAAAATACCATTGCACAGTCTACTTCTAGTACAATACTAGTCTTACACCTTCGAGGCACTTGGCAAATTGTCTTCACTCGTCCCGCATAAAAAAGTATTACTCGTGTGTGTAGGTAGTCATCGTATTACAGATATTAGAATTATTACCCAGTCCTTTACATTTTCCACGTTCTCACTAAATACCACATGAAGATGTGAGTGAAGATAGTTGGAATACAGAAAAGAGTTGCACAGAAACAGATAGAAAACAGTGCAAATTTGCACTCTCTATAGAATTCATTTAGTTTTAAAAATAACAATGTGTTAGAAAACAAGTCGAAATTCGTTCATAAGACACTTTACAATATGAAGAATATGTAATTAATATTCGTATAATATCTACTTATGCATATATTTATCTATTACGGTTCCACTAACTAACTTTTGTTCAACTCTAGCTCTGCTTAATAACGTTAGATTTAAGTATGACATCCCAGACAAGACAGCTGCCGTAGTTTTTTTCTCTTTTCCTTCTTTTGTCTTCCACATAACATACAACAGTACGAGTTTGTTCATATATTTGTTCAAAGTTACATTTATACTCTCGATCCAATTTAAATAGCTAATTACGTCAATACCTACATGAACGAATGTATACGGTAATCTAAATAAGTTACGTCCGGTTGCCTCCGTGTTTACATCAACTGCATGCTCTTTGTATAATTTTACATATTTTATCGGTTGCTGAATAACAAAAAAAACTAGCTGATTTAGTACATGCTTCTCATTGCAATCGATTTGCATACACATATATTTAAATTAATCTACATGAAACGAATCGCCTAAACATTTTCTAAATATTTTTTATTATATTCTACTTCATCAATGTTATTGGTGTCAATGGTGTTTCGATTTCTCTCTGAGCTTTACTTACTTTTACTTTGTCTTTCGGAGTATCATCCCCAGCTTCCATTGCAAACATCTTCATTTTCTCTTTGAAGGTCAACTTTTCTGGCTTTGGCGCGTTCGCTGCTTGTTGCTTTTGTTGCTGTTCGGCCATGCGACGCCATCTGGGGTCTCTGTACACTTCTTGGGCTCCGATGACGCCGGGGGTGTTTCCTGTTCCCGGACTTTGCCCGTCTGGACTTCTTGGACTTGCCAACAGGGCTGTGGCTTCTGATAAAAATCTCTGTAGATAATATCAAACAAAATAGTTCATTACTCCGATCCGAAACGGTTATAATGGTCGCATGTTTAGAAATGTTTTTTTAAAACTTACATTAGGATCTTCGCGCACTTTTTCAGTTTCCTCTGGTGAAGAAGGTTCTTTCGTAGCCACTGTCTCATTGAATGAGACAGTTTTCTTATCTGATTTCGGCCTTGGCGATGATTCAGGAGGTGTTACAGGGGATTTTTGAGGAGATGGTGCCGACTGCTGATGGTTCCTGTTGTATATGGCAGGTGGTGGACTTTTGGGGAGGGGAGGTGCCATCGCACTAGTAGGACTCAACATACTGTGATTTTCTGGTGCATCAGATGGAGATCCCAATTTTGGTGGGAAAGAGGAACGATAAGGGGATTGATAAGATAAAGTGTTTGGCGGCTGATGGTGATGCTGTTGCTGTTGCTGCAATTGTTGTTGTTGCTGTTGCTGTTGAAAGTGTAGTTGCTGCTGCTGTTGTAGGTGGTGCTGATGCTGCTGCATCATTTGATTTTGTCTTTTAAGGTCCTCCTCCTATAAAAAAAAATTTATATATAAGTTAAATAGGGAATAAGTATTAACATTGCAATATGGAAAAGTAATAAAAGTATGGAGTATACATTCGAATGGTAATAAAAACGTTACTGAAGCCACGTAACTCAGAATGTAATCAACATTGCTTTGTAATGTCAAAAATCACACCAATACACATTCCGTAAAAAATCGCAAGCAAGACAACATCGATGGATAAGTTAAGGGGAGTAGTTAAATACGATGCTAATAATAAGATGCATAAAGAATTCTAGTAATAAATAACAATATTGCGAAATATTTTATAGGAGAACCATTATGAGTACCTACTTAACATTGTAACACATCGACATAATAATATTTACTCCAAAATTGAGAAAGTACATATTAAGATGAAATGCTGGGGTAAGTGATAAAGACAGCGACAACTGTAATGTAATGGTAAAGATTGTAGCGACATGATAATTGAACACTGGACATGTAAATTTCCCCTTACCAATGCAACTCCAATCCCAACACTTGCATCTCTTTAAAACACAAATGGAACAATTCTCTTACTTTTTCATTTAGTAATTAAAATTTAAAGTGGGATATTTTGACACATTCACTTTTAGTAAGGTGACAAAAATGGTCACCTACAACTACTTGTATGCAATGTCCTCACAAAATTCACAAAGTTCAACAGATGATACAATAATTACTTTGATACGTTTAAAAAAATTATATGCCGAATCTGTGTTGAATTATACTCACCCTTCTTTTAGTAGCTTCACGTACAAGACGTTCTTCGGCTTTTTGCGCAGCTTCCAGTTCCAGTTGCTTCTTCCTCATCTCTTCAATTTTTCTAGCTCTCTCTTCTCCCATAGGATCCAATTTGTTTCCGTTAGTGGTTATTCTTGTTCGCTCTAAATCTTCTTGTACTCTCCTAACCATGGCCTTTCGGTCATCCTCTTCCTCTTCTTCGTACTCTTCACCATTCTCATCCTCCCTCCGGATTTCTTCAGCCCTTCGTTGAAATTCTCGCTCTAAAATCAGAGCTCGAAGTTGTTCTTCTTGTGAGCCGCTGCGGTTCGGTTGTGATTCCAACTCCCGAATTTGTTGGTCCCTCCAATATTTAGCAGCTTCTTTTCTTCGGACTGCTTCGATTTCTTTAGCTTGTTCTCGGTCCCAGGGATTGCTCCCTACATTTGGATTTTTCGGAATGCCGCCATTATTATAAGCGAAAGAGCCCCGGGGAATTTCTCCCATACTTGCTGAAAACTGTTGCTGTTTGAATTCTTCTGGAAGTGGAGGTCTCCCGGGAACAGCTTCCAGCATGTGGGATTCGGGGCGATAAGGTTTGGGGGCTGTGGGCGGTGCGCCGCTGGATACTGGTCTTTGACCCGGTTGGCCAGGATAGAAACGACTTTGTGGTGGCTGATTGTACCTTTGCTGTTGCTGCTGCTGAGGATAGTTTTGTTGTTGGGCTTTGGCCATCATCAACGTGGCTCTCTCTTCTCGGCGCTTCAATTCTTCGTGCATCTCCATCATCTTTGCCTCTTGCCGCAACAGATCTCGATTGATATTGGGATTCTGTGTGGGAGCTGCACGGGGCCAATTCAGGTTGCCAGGAACGGAATTATTCAGATTCGGAGGATGACGAGGAGCCGGGTAGCCTAGATGCTGATTTTGCTGGGGATGATGTGCTCCAGGAGCTCGGAATGCACTTGAGGAAATATTGCCAGCTGAATTGCTGTAAGGAATGTAAGTTCTGATTGGCATGTTGGCAGGGTTTGACGGGGGTGGTGGAGGTGGGGGATAGTAGCCTACATTTTGATAAAAGCGTTCAGAGTCTTCCGGTTGGTGCAGGTGCAGTGAAGGTGTCGATGGTTGTTTGTTTCCAATATCCGGTCGATGGGGTGGGTCAACCAAACTTTGAATAGACCTAAAATATAATAGAGAAACGTTCAATTTATTCCACTGCTGACAATTGTTATCTCTAAAAAAAATTGGAGAGACCACTGACCTGGATCTAACAGCCCCGCGGTGTTGCATTTGCATTTCCATGTTGTTATTAGAGTTAGAACTAATTATGTGATGGTTTCCCATCAGTGGAGGTTTTGCCGGCGGTTGCATTGTCATCGAGGGGAAATTAGGGTTATATCTAGGACTATTCGGTCCTTCATGGCCGTGCACATGATGACCACTGCTGACACTGTTATGACCAGGTGACCTAATGATTGGTTGAGCTGTTGTCATGGAGGAATTGTCACTATTTAGAGAAGGAACAGATTTAGATGAATGAATTCTAGGCTGAAGAAGCGGATGACCATGACCCAGGGAACGCCCATGATGCCCCTCGGTCATATCACGATTTTGCTCACGCAGAATTTGCGATGGTAAATCTCGTTCGCTAATTTCGCGACCCGCATTGAATCCCGCTGAAAATAAATCAGTTATTAATTAATTTTGGATTAACAACTAACTAAAGATGTGTACAATGTAAAGAAATATTTGTCGAAGTTTTCATGCTTCGTGCGTGAACATTCGTATCATAAAAATAAATTGTACGTAGGCGTCAGTCCCAAATAAAATCGTTCATTTCACATTCCATAACAATGCTGTGATCATAAAAAGAATTCTTATTGTTTAGGGTCAAGGCAAGCATCCAAAATTGAAACAAATTAGTACAAACACGTGCCACCAAGCATTAGAAATTAAGTGGGTTCCGTCATCACAATTCAATTAAACTAAAATCTAGGATAGGAAATCGCACCCAAAGCACTAACCAAACAATATACACAATACATACAAGTAATATTGATGAAAAAGGCATGTGAAAGGTATTTCATCGTGTTTCGCGTGTGTACATAAAGAAAATAATAATTCTGAAAATTGTTCGTCATGCTGTTTGTGAGTGAAGAAAATGCAAACTGAAAATGTCGGTACGTTCATAAATAAAAACACTAAAAGTGGTGTGTGTAACTGTGAATAAAACAAAAAAAAAACATTTAGAACATCTAAAAAAAGAAAATAAAAATCATGAATGAATGTGACATTGATTTGTTTTGAAACACTTTTCTGAAATGAAAACTCACAAGGTGAAATGTCAGAGGAACTATTAGTAGAAGCGGTAGTTTGCGGTTTGAGGAAGAATTTCAGAAGTCTGGACGTTCCGACTACTCTGTGGGCCCCAAGAGCAGACTCGCTCAGTCCTTTCCTACTGAGAGCCTCGAAAGATTTCCACCTGGCAAGTGAACTGTCACTTTGGGAAGGGCGAATAGTCGGACCACCGAACGATCCATCAATCCCCGAGAATGCAGAGCTCCAATAGTTAGAATCTACGAGCCCACTCCCAGTAGCAGCGTTAGTTAAATATTCTTTGATGCCTACTCCGTCATTAGCCATCTCAACAACACTGTTACTGTGATTAGTTAGTTCTGTCTCACAACAATCAGTGCCGGCAACAAGCAACGGATCAGTATCAACATCATTAGTAAGTAATTGACGCCCAGTCCCATTCTCATTCACCACCACCACCTCCTCCTCCTCATCCTCCTCCTCCTCCTCCACAAATTCATCCTCCTCATCCCCATCATATTCACTAGCTTCATCAAATTCTAAGTCTGCACCATCCGCCTTACCTCTTGCTTGCACTGGTGAGGGTTGAGACAACACTGTCACCAGACCTTGATACAGTGCTGCTTTCTTTGCCACCTCCAACGTCACCACTGGCCCCGTTCCAGTTAGGAAATCCGCAGCACTGCGTTAAAAATTCATACAATATTAGATATTCAATATCGCCCACCACCAACGCAAATACAAAACGCAAGCATTTTCAACGCATTTCTAATATTCATTGTAAGTTCGGGGAACTTCAAAGTTAACTATAAATACACAGAGAGATAACTTACTGTTCTTGTGTGATTCCTATTAAGCTTCGACCATCGACACTTAGCAACTGATCCCCCGCTGTTAAACGCCCATCCTATTGATAAAAAACAACCATGGAATCCATTGCAAGAATCTCAGGAATTTACATGTTGCTATTGTACGGTATGAGGCTACTTAGAATTCCCTTAGTTTGAATTTAGTTATGGTGAAAGTTTGTGTACATACTTTCCGCATTATTTTGTGCATTTATTTAGTTCACAATTGTGACACAAAAATATAGTCAAGGAGTAAGACAGTAAACGAAACTGCAACAGGCATAATTAGGTGCTCATTAAACATATTTAGAAACATATATTAGAAAAATTGTATGATTTATTACGAAAATGCATATCTCGTATTGCAATTTTCAGCAGAATAAGAGGGACACAATTCAATTTAAGACGTTTTTACCACTATTAACTAAATGAGTACATGAAAGATGTTGAACCAAGAAGAACCTAGACATTTCTTGAGGACTTTTATGTATCATAAATATACAATACATTGTTCGGCGCAGTAATGTATGTTACATTAATTAGGATTTGAAAAGGAGATTTTTGAAGGTAGTCAAAACTTTGAGTTATGCTTGAATACAGATATTTGGATTGATACTTTGAATGGACATAAAGAATTCACCAAGCACTCGATTGGTTTATTAAAACCGCAGAGGTTCCACAGTCATATTTTTGGGTGAGACCATGGCATTGACCAAATGGAATCCAAAGCATTCTGTTTCCTTCTTTGCCTTGACCAGCAGTTCCTTCAACTGCTGCGAAGCATCAAAATCTTTCGTGTTAATAAAATACTTGATCGTTTCTTCAACAATCGGTTCCATATACGAGAGAAAATCCTTAATCCACATGTTCTTCAATTTCTGTAATCCCCATATGCTCTGCACAACTTCCGCATTCAATCCAATCTCCTGAGAATCTCTTCCGAGAAATGACACGGCTAAAATTTTCAACTGTCTCAAACTCACAATCATCGCCAGCAACTGTTCAGGGGCGACTGTGAATCTCGTAAGCGTCAATTCCACCAGCTCCTTTGGCAATGACATCGTATGAATCAAGTGGACGCTATTGGCCATCTCGGAAGAAGCAATCAACGGTTCTTGAAATACGGACAGCGATAAATGAAGAGCTCTCAGACTATGACATGCAGAGAAAATCGAAAGATCAATCGGCCGAAGTGCATCTCCGCACAAGACAGCCAAATTGTGCAAGGCAATGTACACAAGTGAGCCTGAGCAACGGGTCAACGGTGCGCAAAATACTTGCCACTTTATTGGCTGTACAAATCCACAAGTTAAATATTTCAGTTTTGTTTGTCTAGCTATTAGCGTTTTCCATCGATTGCCTTGGGCGGTCGTTAGAAAGTCCCAAATCAGTTTTAATTTCTCGAATTGACAGCCCACACCGTTATAACTCTCCGGATCGATACTTTCTGTGAAATTTTCATCCACAATTGCTATTTGTTGTGCCGTTAACGTCATCAGTTGGTCCGCTCCACGAAGAGCCACCAAAGACTCGACAAATGAACTCTCCGGCTTCCAGGACAAACTGAACCGAAAATCTCTTAGATTCTCGAGATTCCGTTGAATCCAATCCAACATAATATCGCCATACTGTGAAGCCAGATCTTCCCGCTCCACATCAAAGAAACTGACCTGACACACCATTTTCTCCAATTTCGGCGTTGACAAACCCCTCAAGATGGACGAAATGCTGGCCTGTGATAACAGGAGTGTTTTCAGTAATGAATCGAATCCCCGGGCTCTCGGGTAAAATTCTCGATCCGCGTACAACTCCAACGACTTCAACGTTGGAGCACTCAATGTGATTTCTCGCGTGCTCAGAACACTGTAATTACTCGACAAATTGATCTTGATGCATTCCAACTGCCCGCACAGGTCTATCAG
Source organism: Plutomurus gul (assembly GCA_019776185.1). Classification (NCBI taxonomy): domain Eukaryota; kingdom Metazoa; phylum Arthropoda; class Collembola; order Entomobryomorpha; family Tomoceridae; genus Plutomurus; species Plutomurus gul. Next base: position 41,700 of record JABASC010000096.1, on the reverse strand, counting down.
TTCGTAGATGTTGTTTTGCGTCATCATCCCATTCACGCACACCTTACGGATGTGTTCCGGGAACATCAGCAGATTGCTTATGGACTCGTTCGTGCAATTGTTGATTGTAAGCGAGACAATTCGACCAAGTTTCCGTATCAGCTCCAAGCTGACTTCACTCCTGTCGTCGATAGTGACGCTGGAAAATGTGCAAGACGCGTCCACCTCGTCTCGGAAGCATTTGCACGTTTTCCTCACTGAGAGCATGGTGGGGGTGTCGAAGTAGCGCCATATTTGACCGCGGATCTAAACAAACAATCTAAACTCTTCCGTTCACATTCTTTTTTGCTGGTGCTTGTTGTGTACATTTTTACACGCATAATGTCTGCAAGCAATGCAATTCATGTTGAACATCCTTTATTGCTCACAAGTAAGTAAGACTGCATGACTACCTGAGGAAATTGGTAAAGAAAAGTGGCTCCGGAAGGAATTCGATTGTTCGTGGATGGGGAAGCTTCCGAGTCGTCCTCTCGTTTACGTGTTCCATCTCTGAAACAACTGTGCCCACTTGTCGGTAAAGTGCAATTGTTGTTTCCCATACTTTTATTATTGTCTACTAAGTCTAGGATTTTTCTACGGAAAATTTAGACCTACTACCTGCATATGAACTTTTAAAATATTTACATCTTTGAATTGACAATATCTGGCTATGGATTATGAATTTTGTATGGATGTGCGATTTTTCTTGCTAGGACGCTATCGTGCGTAAAACCAATCTACTATAGCAACAAGCTTAAATGCTATGTGTTCATGTTCAACTATTATAATAGAGAAAAGAAGTGCTTGTGACTAAAGGACATTAAAAGAGCTGTGTAAAAGTGTGCAGCTTTGAATAATGTATAGTAAAGGAAACTAGACACTAAAACTGTTAACTAACAAACCTTTGCACATAAATCTGCATTCGTGCTCGCATTTGCAAAAATCTCATTACACTTAAGTAATTTTACGCAAAGAGTACATACACATGAACAACAACTTCCTCTTGCAGCTTTACTCACTCAACCATAATTACGTAAGCTCTTTGGAAGCAGAGAGAACCGATGCGATGAAAAGTAAAACGCTACATATTCAATCAGACTCACCCTTAATGCGGATGCCATAGCCTATTAGAGCACCACTAGCAGACCAGTGGCTGCTGCTGCTGCAAGCTCTACACTAGTAATGTAAGTAAGTAGCACGGTTTTCTTGAGACATTATTGTCTACTATTCCCTGCAATGCCATGCCACGAAGAAGCTAACAGGAGGAGAACGATGAAAATAATATCAAGTAAAACAACAACAAAACCCTACATAATGGGTAATCCTAAAGTCAAGTCATGTCAAAAGTCTCACGCTTAAGACTAGACTAGTGCTAGAAGTAATTCAGCAGACAGACACTCTACTGACTGTACCTACAGTCTACTACACTAACTACACACATCCAGGCCTTAAGTTGCAAAATCCTTCTTAAAGAGAAATCCGTTTCTCTCTCTATCCATTTATAAATTCACGGGAGATTCTTCACGGCTTAAGCACGACTCGTGCATTCTACTACAAACGCTTAAAGGAATGTTCCTAAAGCACAAGTTTCTACACTTATAGTTTTTCTGACTGTACAAATCCTTGTTCTGCATAGTAGACACTAGACACCATAAAGGAAGTGTTGCCTGTATAAAGTCATTCAGAAATAGTTTTTTAAATTTTCAGATGCGCGTGAACATTCCTATCAATTTTAGCGTATAATATAGCCTATAAACTCCTCATTGGCCACTTAATACTTTATTTAAAGGCAATCTATTTCCTTTCGTTACACGATGCCTCCTCTCCTTATCTCTCAGTGTAATGAGTACACAATGGCCCGTCTTGAAGAGCTCAATGAAAAGTAAAAGACCATTATTTCCTTTGTATAGTACTTACTAAACTGTTAATACAAGTCTGTTAGCTCTTCCTCTCCTCAACTGAAATGCATTCACACTCACATATAATAATCGTGTTGGCACATAATTATATGAGTTCGCTTTTCTAAAGGTAATGTTTGAGTATGTCGAGAAATGCAAATAATGGGCATGCTCTGCGCGAGGAAACGTTGCAGGTTAAAATCCTAGAAAAATTATAATAGTCTTCTATACTCTATGGCCATATGCAAATGTTTCTTGTAGATTGGGAAAAAGAACAGGAGCATTACTGAATAAAACCTGCGTGATTTTCTTTTAAGCATTCTGAGAATTTCCATTGTTCCGCCAGACATGCATTGTTTAGCCTTTCTCAGCACACCGCATTATTACCAGTACAAGTGCTATCGTTTTGTATGCAGCCATAAAAATTCGTCGGTTATTATGCAATTAAACGTTGAACAATGTTGGTCATATCGTAAAAATACACAAAACAATTAATGCGCACAACTATCTTCTATTCACAAAGATTTATTTCTGCGATCTTTTTTTATTCCTCAGATTCACACCTTATAAATATGCATGTATGTATACATACATGCACATGCATTCTTGCATTAAAGATGAGCATAATGTGTTGTTAGATCAGTAGTTGTATGTTACGCCACCCTAATTGATTACAAGATTAAACCTTTGAAAAATAAAGTTAATTTGGTAACAAGAGTTTGTTTTGAATAATCTGGAATTACGGTAATTACTATGGATGAACTTGTACTAAATTTTTAGTTGGCTTGATGAAAGGTCTGTAAATTGTTTATGCTTGAAATCTCTTGAGAAATCTTGCTTTGCATTGTCTACAGAGCAAGACAATAAAAATCTATTTGGCTTATGCTTTTTACTGTAATACTACCTGTGTATGTAATAATGAGCTGCGTTTCTACTCAGAGAGCTATGCTTCACTGACTTAAATTGAGATACAGTTCATTCACAGCCTTCAATTAGCATTCTGCTATTAATTCAGCGCAATGTTTGCCAAAATCAACAACAACGGACTACATGAAGCAAAAATGCACCCGAATATACATATGTAAGCACTCTTTGGCTGGTGAACTTTTCAATGCACTACTTCCTACATGATTTAGTGCTCTGTCGATATTCCGACGTAAATTTGTAATGCTATTACATACACACGGTGTACCAAGCACGGTTCGTACATTATATAGTCCCACATCAATTACGTTGCATTATTGTACATACAAAGACAGCTGCGGTAATATATTTCTGCCATGATTTATTTTTTCTATTCTAAGAAATTGGACATTGCGGGCACACGTAAATACTTGTTTTATAGCATACCAATAGTTATCGTCATTCTCCCCTTCGTATTTTATCCATCATTCTTTCGATAGTTTGCACACAATTGTAAATGCCTTGACACTTTAAATAAAATATTTATTTAATTTCAGTTAGCCCCAAATGATAATATCTCCAAGATCATTTTATATACTAGTACAAAGTACAAGTTATATGTATATTACTAAATACAAGAAAGAGTACAAGTAAACAGTAACTTGCTCCATTTTTCTCACCTTTGGGAATTCTAAGCAGTAAAAAACATAATGCACTATCACTATACGTGTGTAATGTAAAGTTGTATTTACTAACCGTTTCTGCAGATCCTCCCTTCACGACGGATTTTATGTAAATCCCCAAACTCTCTCGGCCGACACCCTAAAATTCGAAAAGGTAAAGCATTAGTAAATACATCAAGGTGTTGTATTGTAAAAGTGGATTTCACATAGCTAAAGAATAAGATTGGTGCACTTTGACACAATTCTGTGTAAACACAATATTTTCCCCCATAAAAATTTTATGGGGGAAAACAATAATTTTATGATAAAATTGTTGTTTTAAGATTTAAATCCACTGAGTTGATTCAGAACGTCTTTACATTACATTACATATCATTTCCAGAGGAATTCAGTAGTCTGCACAGCACCTCACAAATCACGACTCAAAAGGTAAACCAATGGGAAAGCAGGAGAATTGAGCTAATCCTTCGACCGAAATACTGTATGTACATATTTTACATGCACACACGTCGAGAGCAATCCGGTGTCAGACTAAAGTACTTAATACATTCCATATAAAATGTCACGACATTACTCATTGTCAGAGTACAAAATCCGTTACAACAATGGCTTAGGATTCCTCTCAAATTCGAGATTTAAAGGCGATCTTCCTTTCAAGCTGAACTTCTATTCTTTGAATCTCAATAATTGCCTACTTAGATCAGTTCTTACATCGACCGCCATAAAAAAGACATTCTCTGCACTACAGATTATTCCATCTGTCTACCACTCACCACTGGGACAACTATAACGCATTCCACACGCGTAAATATCTCACAGTAAATTCTAACATAAAAACTATAACAAATTTACATAACATGATACATCTCCCAACGATAAGATTGCGGAGGAGAAATACGTACTACACGTTATTTCAATGCAAAGCAAACAGTAACCATAAAATACTCAAGAAAATATTACATCAGAAGTCACTAGGAACTGAGAAGCCATAAATTATCAAATGAGTCTTGAGGGAATATCTGTCAGGTCACCGATACAGACACAAGCACTACTGGGATCTTAACAAAATCCGACCAACACAAATCAAATTTCAAACACTACCTAAGTAATTTTCAGTACATAAGCATAAATGGACATCAAATGCAATTTAAATAAATATACATAATGATATTTTACGCACACATGTTTTTTCCTCTTGACTTTCTACTTGAATATGTTTATTTTTTTATATACAGAAAAGGCCTCCACTTCGTCCTTCCTATGTTTCCGTTGCCCCTCTAAAGAAAAAATAATAACTATGCCAGCCTACAAAATGCCCTGAATAGCATGATTCCACAGCTCATATACACTTGTAGTTTCTTGAATATACTCTCTAGGATTATTCGACTTTTCCATGTGCGTGAAGTCTGCAGCGAAAGATATACATAAGTAGGCATAATAATATCGATATCCATTAATCCTAAGAAGATTATTTCTGCTTTCACTGACATCATACTAAAATGATGCTCATAATTCTACATATCTCATATAGCCATGAATCAACACACATGGTGAGGTCATGAACAAGCCAGCCAGCCATAATCCATCCACAGTTTTTCATATATTTATGTAAGTACTCCTCTTTATCTACAACAACAAACAACGTATCCCAAACATTACAATCGGATCGGATATGAGAAAATCTTGAAGACGGCATTCGATTCGCTATCGCGTCCACTCATAATGCAAACCATGACAAAACAACCATGTAACACTAACCACTCTCTACAACACATCAAAGAATAGTATAACAATACCCTCATCTAACCAAAATAATGGATACCAAGGTACTTATATTTAGTCACTCCAGCAAACTATACTAAATATCACAACTTGTAACGTTCTCTTGACTTCACACGACTACTAATTATATGCACATCCAACAGAGAAACATGAAGTCCTACCCGAAGGGTTATGTAACAATAACCGTGACTCATAATGTGGCGCGTCACATCATATAGTACGCTTAAAAAGTAACAAGTCCTTTTAACTCTTGAAGTACCACTCACTGTCTATTTAAGCAACATGAGACAGAGAATGAACAACACTTTCCAAGTATTCCTATTAAGGACTTTACATCAAAATACAGATACTTATTCCTCCTTTGTTTCTCTCTCTCTCCCTGTCTGTCTTTCTCATACATAGTACCATTCATTTTACAACTTTCCTAATCTCTGCAAATAGCCAAAGTAGAGTAAGTACACATCATGGCGTAAATGGCCATACCTTCAGTAAATAGCAATTCTTTGCTGCCTCTCTGCTACCAATCGTATACGGTGTATTGAGCGTTTTATGAAAGTTTTTTATTGAATTATTTGTATTAGAGGTATAAGCGAACGGTCGTCGGTAAACAAATATTTCCCATTAACGTGTGCTGTGTAGACACAGAGAGTACATTATTTCCCTGCAACTTTAACTGCCAATAATCTATATACCATAAAGATAAAAGTGTAGACAATAACTTTCGCATGAATACCTCGTGCACCTGCTCCATGGAGAAGCACGTCGGATCAGGTTCCACACAAGAAATGGCAAAGTCTACACTTTTCCTCTTGTGCAACTGCTGGAGTCTGAGTCGACTTAGTCGAGCTTCCAAATCAGCAACACAATGTCCCATATAATTCATGCCGAGTCCCCCATTCGAGATACTGTTAATCGCCAATGCATTAACTCGACTGCCTCTCCCTGGCTCTGCATAACTTAATGGTCTCCATTTCTTGCGAACTGGTGGAGGATTTTTATTACCAATAATATAACTAGTAGTTGTAGCCGTCCCGTTGAATTGCAATGAACGACTGATAATATCTTTATCATTAGTAGGAAAACCTGCGTCTCTGTCTCTGTCTTTCTCTCGCTCGTCATTATTATTACCAAAACCGTTCACAAAGCCCGCAGTCAGATAACGCTGGACAGCACTCGAATTGTTCCGAACCAGTGTTCGATGCTGATGGTGGTGGTGCGTTTGCAGAATGTGTGTATGGGTATGAGTAGGCGTGTAGGTCGTCAAATGATTGCTACCACCATTGCCGATATGTCGCAACTGTCCATTTCCATTCTGACACATGAGAGTGACATGGGGAGTCCCATTGCTCAACCCTTTCTTCTCTTTCTTCACGATCACTTTTCCGTTCATTTTCATACGGACAACGAAGAATGAATGGAAAAAAACGGACTTTTTCAACCGTATCGGAATATTTGTACAAACACCAATGAAACAAAACTGCACACACAGAAAGACACACATGCACTTTATTTATTGAAGGGATTTCGAGCACTTTCCGACAACCATTCACGCAAATATACACGAACGAGAGAAATTCTAACTGACAATGAGAACATGATAATTATGCGATTTCTCGTCGAAATCTATTTACGGTTTGTTTCTCTGCCTCTCTTGTAGGATTGTAGGAGTAGCCACACAGCGTGTGTACTATGCCTAGTGTTACATAACCAAACGTAGTCTCCCAAGAACCCAACAATATCCTATACCATTATTACCCAGCACTGACTTGAAGTGCACTGGAATTGGCAGACACACGGCAGCTTGCATCAAACGTCCACACTAACTTCCACCATGTATGTACATACTATCTGTTTGTACGTATGTACCCCTTTAATGTTTAATCCTCGAAGATGCTACTTTTCTCGTTTTATCTCGCACAGACGGTATTCCACGTATAACGTTCAACGTGTAACTTGACGGTGCGAGCTGATGCGAGACAATCTGAAAAACCTGGTCTGATGTACATTAATACTACTACAACAACTAGTCTTCAATGTACTAGTACTGTTGTAGTAATGCTGTATTGTTGGCAAACGTAATTCCATGTAATAATAAATTCAGCGCGAGAGAGGTGAGGAGGAGATCCTTGGCCATACTGGTTGCAGAAAAATTGAACTTACTACTACTGTGCCATGCTTAATTCTAAACTTGAAACCTTTCGATTGTCTGAGATACTATATAAGTAGTACAGAAGAATAAACACAGAGAGAAAGAGAGAGAATAGGGTCCTCCACCTGCAACTTCCTGTCCACGACTACGGCTAAAAGTCTTAGCTTTGAAAAACTTAAAAGTTACAGCACTAATTTCCGTCTTCCTCTCAATCCGGATTTTCTTCGCACGCCCTTCACTGTGCGACGAGAGCCCTGCGGCTTCTTCTCTGTTCACATACATTACGTTGAACCCCATTTTAAAGAACCATTAGTCAGTAAAATTACCTCGTTGTCTTCATATTGAATCGTATCCAAGTCCGCATACTACTCACCTGACTGAGTGGACAAACTCATTTAACTTTTCTACCCGTAACTACTATACTTTGACTTTTATTGTATTACACAGTCACATTTCGCTCTTCCCTGTATTCCATTCTTTCCGTATCTGATTAACATTATTAACTACTCATTCCACACAAAGCACGGCTAACAACCTACCAATCAGAATTTAATACGAGAACTTTTCACCTTCTTCTTCTATCACTGCTGGTGGAATTGATCCAGATAGATAATATAATAACATCTACATATTATTATTGATGTGATGTGCATCTTTTTTATCGTCCGCACAAACATAATTCAAACAGAGAGAAGTATATAGGTACTAAATATTAACGATTTTTTGCATGCGTTAATTGTCAATTTTCCTTTCTTCAGATAATCTCAAAAATGCGTAGCCGCCTTATTAGACAGGTGTAGAAATGTGCGCGTCACATTAAGGGAACTCGTTTTACACTTGGAGTGTTCAACCTTCTTATATAATAGACCGCAATTTATGCTCTGCTACTGTAATAAAACTATGTGAGTTATACTTTCGATTTTTCAGGTAATTTTTTTCTACTTATCTTAGCATAATTTCCCAGTGGAATTTCTGGGTAGGTAGGAAAAATGGCACTTTAAAACACATTTTTGCTAATTTTATTTCTTACTAGCCTACAATATAATGACGAACGCACTCCTTCAATCATACTACCACACATACCGACATATCTATATTGCATTTAAAAGTTAAATTTTACGTGTACAACTTCGTTAAGTAAAAATAATAATGAACTACACTTGAAAGTACAAATGTGCTTTTGCAAGTTGCAATACTTCAATTCGTCTTGCTCATCGGATTGTACATGACACGACCTGGAGTTGAAAGTAGTTTTCCCTTTCAAGTTGTGTTGAGAGCAGAAAAAGAAGCACACAACCTAGTCCCTCTTTTAATTACTCAGGAGAAGTCAATTTTCTTCGCTCGCCACAAAAGTTCTCTTTGCAGAACCGAGTAAATCCCCATAGATCTACTGTATGTGCAAATGAAAAGGAAAAGCTCACTCACTATCAGCAACCAGTGTGTAATACAAGTACTAAATATAAACAGTAAGCTTTTAGTATTTTCGGTCTTGTCTTGTCAGTTGCTTTGATGCTGTTTTTATAGATCGTAATTTCGTTGGGCTCTGGTTGTCTCATATGCATTTTGCATGCTGCATACACAATGTACACATAATAAAAACAGCAAAACATGTACATCGTCATGTACACAGTCATAGCACATACCTCTACGGGTAGTACATGACTTACAGTGGGTATTTAAAATTGACAGAGTAAACATACAGTTCCTACATAAAACATGTCAAGTTTCTTGAAAGAGAAACACAAATAAAGCAAAGCCTATACAATGCAGAATGGGCTTCTTTAATGACAGGCAAAGGTATATATTTTCCAGACAAAAAGTTAAAATGGTCGTCATAATGTCCAAAATGAGGCAATAAATATCATTTCATGACAATGCAACATTGCACTGTTCTATGTACGAAATGAAACACCTTCATCTTCACATTGAAGTCAACAGCTAGTACCCCTGTTCTCTTGTGTTTTCTACTTGCTACTTAGAATTACACATTAAGCCAGAAATAGTGTTTCAGTGTTGGTTCAATTCTGCGAGAGAGTCAGTTACACAAACATTCTCTACTATAAGATAATGTTATTGTTCGCCTTTAGTGTATTATATGCACACACACACATACCAAGCATAACCAAACGTGTGCAACTGAGAGGAGCGAGGATTACAGGAAACGTCCAAAGACATTTTCCATCCCGTCAAGTCAACTAACTAAGAAGTAAGGACTCTGAGAGTGAGTTGGTTGAAATCAAGAATAAATGAAGAAAACACGGGAGTACCTGTCTGTCTCGTGTGTATTAATTCCACTCTGTATCTGTACTGTATCTCTAACAACAAACTAACAGCATGTTTTAAGCAATGCACTGTTATTGTGTGTGCTATCTGAAAAGCTAAAACATTCTCTCATACGAAAAAGAAATCTCCGGTCTACTTATGATTTTGTTACCACCAGTATTTATAAATTTTTTATTGCACCAACTCTTAACTCTTGTGCATTAGTAAACGACTGAATTACATTAGCATAACACGAGAGCAACGTAACGCTAATCTAAATCATTTCGCTCGTTAAAAGTGTAGGGCTGTGTCTGATCGTGAGCTCAGACAGAGAAGGGCAGCTCTTCTGCGCTTGAAGTATGACAGATGCTGTGGGGATGTGTGCCTGTGAAAGTACGAAGGAAACCAGACTAAACGAAGTCAGGCCAGATTTGATAAACTATTTAAGAAGAGATTAATACACAGATGAAAAAATTCCGCTGCCTCTTTTCAACATACAAATAAGTACTACAAGAAAGGGAGAAACACTGTGCCTTTCCATCTCTCTCATGATTAAGACGAAGGATATTGTGGCCTGGTCATGGTGTGGCCCATTCTACATCTTTTGTAAAAACTCACTGAAACGATGAACACAGTCTGATAACACAAAAATTCTTTGCATGCAGCTGAAAAACCTAATTTTCAAAAATTTCTCAAAAATTAAATGCCATTTCCCATGGTTGGTCGTTTCCTAAGAAAGCCAGAGGAAATTTACATGCAGTACTTTACTGTGCAGAAATATATGGTTTTCACGTAGGTATTTATATAGCACTATAGTATTTACAGATAATGCGATAATAAATATAATACTTTTACATTTTATACGTTGTTGTGCACACAGTACAGTAAGTATAAAAACGTAATCGTCATACGAAGAAACATCATATCCTACAGTAGTAAACTGGAAATGGTACTCAAATTTTAATGACATGGATGCCATACAGGTACACACATTAATACAATTATAGAGTACAAAATATACATATTACTAAAATGTGCATTCTAGCTTGAATTCCGTTGTCGTGTTGCAGAACAGGACAGAGACGGGAGGAGAGCGTCTCGCGAGTTCTGATTTAACAATGCTTTTTGAGCACATGTCACCTTCACTTGTAAAAAGTCCAGCACGTCTTGGCATAGAAAAAACGACGACCGACGGAAAGGAACACACATAACAACAGTAGCAAAGCACTGACTGTGTGTGCTCACTCACCCAAGAATAAATAGACAGCCCAACTCAATGCTCAGCAAAAAATCCTTTCATCGTTCCCTTTTAAGTTTCTGCTGCTCTGAATTGCACCTCTTTTCGACGTACTTTCTACTTCTTACTGTCTATCCGTCCAATTCTACACGATACATAATTGAACTCGTGCACGTAGCAATAATAAAATACAACAAATACGATCTGGAACTAAAGTGGAAGCAAAAAACGTGAATATTATTACAAAATAAATATTCTTACCTTGGCAGCAACGATCGAGAGCCCAAGACCAGAGCCCATTTTTTTCAGTTGAATCGTTTGGATTTCAGGTTCATTTCCTCGGAGATTATGATGCGAATTATTGCTATTGACGGCGTTCGTGCCGATCACACTGTGACTGTTCATTCCACTGTGATTGCCGTGCGGCCCCATTGAAGACGCCATAGACATGTTGGACATCGACATTGTCAGGTGGTTATTGTTCATGTTCAGATGGCCACCACTGATGACACTCCCCGGTGGGGCGGGCACGTGACCACTGTTTCCACTGACATTATTAAAAGCAGCAGCAAAAGAGCGGCCGCTCATGGCACTCGGTGACCTCATGGATGGGTCTTGGAAGAAAATTGTCCAGTAACCCGCAGCACTCGGATTCGGCGTCAGACGACAATGAGATGATAGTGGTGCCAGAAATTCAACTAAACCTGCTGGCACACCGCGAACAATGTCACAAGAATATCCGTCTTCGGGCAGCAGGAAGACCAGACCCAACAAAGGCTCCTCTTCTACACGTACGTGACGACCGTCTGTTCGAACCACTTCGTCCACCGTATTCTCCGCAACCTTAAACAGTAATGAATGAAGAACGTCATAAAAATGTTTCACAAACTGCAGTCGACTCTCGTCGATTCACTCTCTACTACACTCACTCACTGCAACCACTGTTATATGTAGTAAATATAATCTCGTGTAGTACAGACAACGTAGTACTGTATTTTGTTTAACTACAAACAGCATATAGAACAGAGAACAATCTTTTTACCCAACTAAGGGATGATGGGATGTGGTGGATGTGACTCAAGTCAAGTCAACACTACTCAACGTCCATAAATACAATGAATAAACAGCATTAGTCACCATCCAAAGTGCAATACAGTCGATCACTAACTATACACCACTACTTTAACACTATCCACTGTGCATTTGAGACTGTGTATATGTTCGTACTGTGATGTAGTAGAGTACACAATTGAACCAAATACATACACGACAGAATGCGTAATGCATGATGCTGTGTTATGATGCATAAGAACTTATCTCTATTTTATGCAGATACAAATACAACCATTCACATCAGAGAATAGTCCACCTCCCTTTTAAGAACGTAGCATTGTATTATCATTCCCTCTCTTCTCTCACACATCACATCACTCTTCAGTTCAACAGCAGAAAAGAAATGTACACTCTCTGACTGTTGTATTAGTCTGGAAAAGCGCTCTATGCATATATACCTGTGCATATATACCTGTATGTATGTAGCTGTACTCTCTTTATCATCAGTAGAGCATAGCAAACAAACCTTCAAGCTCTGTAATTCTGTAGTGGGAGTATACACATGGTACAAAACGCAATCCGACAGTATCTCCTACATTACTACACTTACCTCACTAACAATAAGAGGAGAGCTGTAGCTACATAGCATATGACTTTTGTTCAAGGTAACCTCTTGCCTGGGATGAGATTACATTTCTTAAGGGCATTCCTTTGCCATTTCCTTCACACCCCGTACTATACACAGACAAAGCAGTGCAAGCAAGACAGACACAGAGCAACAAAACAACACCAATTCTATCAACATCCTTCCTGAGTCCCACATATTCACTTGCATATTTCTATTATCATATCTTGTAACCCTTTCGCTCGTGTTCTCTTACCTGCACTCAAAAATACTATTGTACAGTATTATAAACACGTCAATTACATATCTCCACATTCGTACATTAAACTGAACCACTGTAGTGTGGCCCTCTCCCTCTCCCAGCTACCACAGGCTATCTAGCTCATTGTTAATCTTGCAGATAGTGCTCTATGGTGCTCTTAGTGCCATGTAATGACATCCAATGGAGTTATAACGTTAACTGCGTAGACAACATCCACATCTTTGACTGCAGTAAGTGGTAACTACTACATCACTAACATCACACACACACACACGTCTTCTTGGGTTAATCCTGCAAAAGATTTTTCTCGTCGTCACAAACAACGCCTTTTCAAAACTCATAGCAGTATATGCTATAATATATATGGTCCACGTTATTAAACTGTATCTGTACTGTTGAATGGTCTAGTCGTGAGGACCGATGACGGTACTTTACTTTTAACTTTCAGATACTGAGGTAAAAATCACTTCTTTTAAGAGCACTGTGCTGCATGCTTACATTATTACATATGTAGTAACATATAGGTACACAAATACTAATGTACGTATGTGTACTGTACATACGTAGGAATCTCGATCTTCTATGTTGTCAACGTACATAAAGGATAGTCTGTCAACACGTCAACCTATTTACTCGACACAGACTCATAGCAAGATAATTTTTCTCTGGCAACAAAATAATAAACAGGCTACGTGCAACCACTCTCCGTGCTACCTCCTCCTGATGGCATTATGGGGTAAGAATGATAAGTACTGAAAGCAATAGGATTAAATATTATCTAGAGATGTAATGACTGTAACTCTGTGTGAGTACCTATATACATACACTATTCACTACAAAGATACAAAGACAAACTCAAAAATTATTTTCAGAAGAACTAATCATAAATCTTGCTTCATTGTCGTCACTTATAAGAAAGACAATTTATGTGGCATTAATTCTACTTTGCATTTACATTTTACACTGTATTCTTGTGCAGCAGGGTGGGATTTCGCAACTTTCACTAACTCTCTGGGTATACATACGTATTCCAATGTTACTAGAAGAATATCCTTCATACTAAAAAGCTTACTGCTCAGAGAGTAATCTAAGTAATACTACTTACTCCGCTGCTGCATTGACAACGTCCACACAATAACAATAATGGTACAATGGGAAATAGACTCATGCTCAACCTGATTTGATTTCATCCTCACTCGGCTAATAACCATCCGTAAAAATGGCAAACCTTCATTTCCAGACATGCGGCTAACTACACAATTTGTATGCAAAAGCGAAAGTGTATTCCAAGCTAATTAAATTTACAAGGTTACTTCATGAGCATCCAAATCAACTCTTATCACAATTAAAGTTCTCAATGATGGAGTATATGAATAATGCTGCATAAATGTACATCGGCCGTAACTTAATACAAACTACAACTATGCACCACAACAACAAACACCCAAGGCAATGTAACTACACAGAACAAACGTGCACTGTGTTCAGTGCAGTAGACAATGCCAAACAGTAGCAAGTAAATAGCTGAAGCGATGAGAGTTTGAGTAAATGAGTGAATCCGAAACTGGATACTCGTAATTACCAATCTCACTTCCCACATTCTAATCAGATTTCTACATTATCTTACCTACACTGAACAATACACCCACCACCCACGCCAGCTATAAGTATCTGTGAAGTAGCTTTAGTATATAGTGGTACGAAAATTTCCATACTGCTGCTGTCTACGGGGATTTCGCTTGCAGTGCTTCTGAATACATTTCCATTTTCCTCCACTGCTAAGCAGAATGATATTATTCTTCTTTTTGAATCTGAAATTGTGCTAGCAAGTAGCAAGCAATTTCATGCACTACACGCGGAAACAATTCCATTATCAGTTAGTATACGTAGCGTATTAATTTTAGCTGATGGTAACTGTATACGAATAATATTTACATTGCATAGTCTACTACACACACAGTACCACCACCACCACCTTCAGTAATAATACCACGGATATTTACTCAAGTAATATTATGATGAATCAGTCTTGGTCTGCTACTAAAAATGATATCATGCAACTGGGCACGGGCTGCAGCCCCCACGTTCACATAAATTTTCAAAGCCTGGTTTGTTCACACGAGGCAATCACAGAGCATTTCGTAGAATACTTACAACGTCTGACGCTGACTGTTACTATTGACTTGTCTGTATACGATTAAAACCTACATAAGGAATAGTGTGAATATGAATGAAATCATGAAGCATGCCTGTCTTTGCCGCCAAACCAACACTGATTGCGTATTTAAAACAGAAAATAACATTTGCAAATGATTGTAGATAAGCATGTTTTTCAGTGCTTATTATCGGTTTCCGCGTCCCCTGTTAAACGTTTCCGTAGATAAGTACCAGAGTATATTATGTTGCGGTGAAAATACAAACAGTAGCCTTTTTGTATATTCCCTAAGGTAATATAATTTTCACTGAACAAGTTTTTTCAGCTCTCCACCTGAAGGTGGGAACATTTGTCTTCGTATAAAAACCAAGCTATGTATCTAACACCAGAGTAATAAGTTCCAGAAGGTAAAGATAAATATGACTTGCTTTTGGGTTGTAGTTGACACTAACCCAATACATCAGCAAATAAATCCTACACTGAGACTATACATGGCCTTGGTCATTATAAAATATGCTTTCAATTGCCTGTGAAGGACAAAGTAAAGTTGTTCGGTAAAAATGTAGATTCACTGGGAAATACATCTATTACTACTCTGTGCATATTCAACGCAACAGACATGACATAAATAAATGCGGACAAGTTTACCGTTTACCTAGACACTGTCAGTAGGGACTAGATAGATTAAAATGATTCATTTGTTTTGTTTTGTCAACAAAACGAATGTGAATATTGCATGCATACGCACACTCATTCCCAGAGTATCTGTGCTATCCATGTGCTATCTCATATGTAATATGTATTACGGATTTGACAATAAATATTACATTGGAAGGAAATGGAAAAAATCGAACTCAGTCGCAGACTCGATCGGAGGTTGTTTCACTTACTCTGTACTATTTATTGGTTCCATGAACTGATACTGATATGTATGTACATATAGGTGCAGTACACGCAACGGACAATCAATGAAGAATGAAGATGTGTGCACGTAACAAAAGCCAACAAGATGTCATACTTCATGTGTAGGTTGTTGGTGTTTTCGTGTATTCTCATAAACATTGCATACTACAAACTAAGGCTGCGGGTGTATCGCCCCCGAATACTCTGCTGTACTACTCATTACTGTCATTACGAAAATTTCATTTTGGCAAACTAAAAGTTAAGAATTTATGAGACATCACGTCAAAAAGCTTAATAGTACGCCGTTCTGACGGACAAGCAGGTGTTCAATGCACAGTTGGCAAAATGTAATCGAAAACAGCTAAAATAATCTACTAGTAAAGTACATACATGCAACGGTAAAAACAGTAACCGTCATCTTCCTCACTATTTTAAATATTTCAAACCTAACTTTGATTATTCAATATTAACCTGCTTTCCTTTGTCAATATATTAGAATGTTAAAGTAAATATTGCTCGTCGTGCTATTTAGTTTAATATCAATTTATTCTACGTTGGCCATATAGTACTTACTAACATAATTATAATCACATAAATATTTTGCTAGAATTAAACTTGCATTCTTAGGAATATTACATGAAATTCCTAGAAACTCTTACGGGCCATTCGCTTTCATATTGCCTTCTCAGATTATCTCAGATGTCAATCTAGTACGCATATGTATTTAGGTCATGTCCACTCAACCCGTTTCTTTAATAATAAAGAGCTTTTGTTTGGCTGACAGGAAAAAAAATCAATGGATTTTCCTTTTCCGCAATTCTCTAATATTTGCCTAGAATTTCCCTTCGTGGATTAGGCAGATGCCTTCTGTTCTGTTTAATATGAACACAATAGAAGTCAACTGACGTTGTACGCTTAGCAATTACCCTAAACATATCGAGCGCTTCTGAGCTTGTCTACTACATATACCGTTTAGTGAAAAGATCAACATAAACAGTGGTTACCCACTGTCTCGCTGATGTGTACGTAGTAGCCAATTTCCCAGTGTTTTCATCCATTGAACAAGCGTTGTTAACTTATTTCTTTAGAATAGTACGATAGGCGACTTTGGAATGGAACATTGGATGCGAATTGTCAAGATACTGTGGAAAAGAGGTTCCAGGATTTTTTTCTCTTTTCGTCCCACATTGAAGCAAATACAAATAGTGTGGAGCGAGATAGCAGAGTATATATTTACGACAGAGATGGGTGGGAGATTACCCTCAGGAATACGCAACCCACAAAGCAACATTTCTTATCAACTCACCCGTATAACATTGTCCAAAATTTCTGGAGAAATAGGAATCTCATCAGCCTCGTATTGATATTTCATGAGAAGAGTTCTAAGTTGTAGAGAGTTCAGTTTGAAGCAGTTGCTTGCGGCAGTCGCCACTTCATCTGGAGTGTTCTTCGGGGCCTACAAACAACCATAAATAAAATATTAACCCTGAGTCAAACAGACAAGTTAACTTGACATCCATTTTCAGATCGATCCTTGCTGGACAATAAAATGTCATAATGATCGTGACACGAATTGCCTAGTGTTCCTTCTATACGTACACAACCGAAACACATTTCAATTGCTAGCGTGTTTTTAGAGTGTTTTTGTCTATATTTTTTTCAAAATCGATTCGCTTGTTGCTTCAAAGAATATTGGATTTCTGGGTTTTTGCTTTGTGTTCTAAATATATGAACTAACTTATATCATACAGTAGTTCCAGAAAAATACAATTCACTTTTATATCTTGTCGTCGCAATCAATATTTATTAATTTACGTTTCGTGGAATTTCCATAAAAGATAAACTTTCAGAAAAACCATATTAATCGTTATTTGTAGTCAAGTTATTTTATTTGTACATATTTACTTTATAAAAAGTTTTCTCTTAATAAAACTTACACTTACTTAAAAGTCTACCACTTTTAAAAACTTTGAAGTGTAAGAATACTTTTACTGAGGTCGTGATTACAATGTGTATCTGTAACCACGTCTATAAATCTATGTATATAAAGTTTCCCAAACGGATATAAAACCTTCTGGCTACAACGTATTTATAAATTCAGCTACGTGATCTTCATAAAAGAAACTCGCGTCATCTTTTACAGTTAACCTAACCGTTCTGTTAAACCCCTAAATAGAAATTACACAAATAAGTGACAAAATCGGTTGGCACAGCAAGAAAGGGCATTTCTGCAGACCTGTAAGAGATGAGACGCTTGAACGACACGAACAAGATGACAATCTGCTGCCAACTCTAGCCCTTGCTTCTCCGCCCAAGTTTCGATTCGATTGAGACGTCTACGAAGGCGATTTCCCCAAACGCGACTGCAGTAATTCCTGCCATCCATTCCTATCAACTGTAAAAACAGAATAAAACAGTTAAATAGACCGTAATACAAATATAAGCGGATTAGCATTGGTATACATTAACTGTGCAGTGTTAAGCAGCACACTGTACGAGTATTTATCTGTGGTTTTACTATCAGGCAATGCAATTTTCCCTAAAATAAATCCACCAACACATTGTCAATAGTCACACACTTTCCCCACATTCCCACATAATTATCTGTAGTAATTTATCTACTCATGGTAAAGAAATGCACACATTTCTATAATTGAGGTAAACACTGTTTCCCAGCTCTTCATGCTGGCACCCTTAGCACTATTTTCTATTACCTAAGCATACTTTCCATTGATTTTTCCAGCGTTTTCTTCCGTCCTATTTACAAATAGGGAATCTACTCTTTACGCTCATCACACAATGAAATAGAAAGTTTGCATTGTAAGCTAAAACTCAACTCTTCATTTTGATCGACAACATTTCATCTGTTTATGTAGCCATCAAGTAACTAATCACTTTAATGCATGTTCTTCCGAAGAAAACTGCATTAAGAGAGAGAGATAGAGCTTCTTTCACAAAAATTACGACAACGTAACTCAATTACAAAGGAGCACAAATAAGAAAGTCTTCGAACAAGTTCTAACGAAGCCTTGCAGTGGCTGTTCTGTTGTAATGTGTAATACAAACACATTTCTGCTAATAGCGGTAAAAGACAGAGCCTATAATTGTATATGTATTGCAGTAGTAAGTTGTACAGTATATACTTGCTCATATCTATTGTTTGTTACGATACAGAACAGACATGCATTATACAGTGTGCAGGAAATTATTATTATTGATTCGATGAGTTCTCCTGTCCATAGTGACTACACATACTTTCTCTCGAGTCATAAAACTGCCGAGTACTTTCTACAAAGTCAGCAGCAACCCGTAAGCCACAAAGTCAGTCTGTTGTGTGTATGTATGTACTAATATCAATATTATTAACGACTCGACGAAGCAACTGCTCAGAATGCGCTCCGTCTTTCTAACTTTCAATCTGACAGCCTAACCTCAACTGCTAAAACGATTAACTACGAAATATTGTACAATCAATAATCGGAGCGGTCAATCCAAGTTCATTATACCCACTTACCCATATCAACTGAAGACATAAAAAAATCCACACGTGGGATCTTACTACTCCTATATAATTCAATAAACTATCGCCTTGTCTACAAAAGGGCGATGTGTCTATACATATTTACTGCACTAATGTGTATACAATGTATATAATGCTCAACACGGTCGACTTCAAATACTCAAAGGGCGGAGAGAGATAGAAATCAGCCGAGTAAGTGTATTGAACACTTAAGTGCAAACTCTCCATGGGTTTTGCAAAACTCTATGAAGACTTCTGGGTGTACGTCTGTCCCCAAGCTAAAAAGATTTCTATCAATGAAAACAATCAATTGGAGGGATGCTAACTACTGCGTAGTCAATTTGTTACGTCTACAGTCTAGACTATTCAAGTTCCACTTAAGTTGCTTTCACTGAAAATTATATACTAGTAATATTCACGGGAAATAAGTGTGTTAAAAATATTGTGTGTTTACTCATGCATGCACGAATAAAGAAAGTCAATGAAAGCAAACAAAAGTTAATAATGAACGGTAAACACGGATTTCTTTTCTATAGTTTTTGTACGTTTAGTATTCGTTTGGTGACTGTTACATGTAAAAAATGGTGCATGAACTTGAATATTCCTTTCGCCTATAATCTAAACAATTTGTGGCACGGTTCACATAAACAATAATATAGAGATCTTCAAATAGTTGACTGCAGAATAAGGTACGCATCTGTGAAGCTATAACGAATGGTGGAAAGCACAAATCCTTGTCTCCGCTAAAAGCATTTTGACCTACTTACAATGTGACAACTCGCAAACCCTCTTCTAAAACTATATTCACACATCTTCATTAAATATGGTTCGTTGCATCCACTGTAACTTGATCATTGTCAGTGTTACACGTCAACTTGAAACAATGAAAAGTGGATTTCACCGATTACTATCAAACAATGATATATTGCATATTTTTGTGCAAAACTTTAGAATGAGCTGGTACTTATGTACTTGTTAGGTATGAATGCTTTTTTACTGGACACTGGCTACTATTTGTAGATTATAATACCCTACCCCCATATGTTTAAATTTGCGGAATTCAGTAAGCTATACGTCATTGTCTCGCTATGTTCCTCCTTTCTTATTCCCTTAAACGACTCTCAGTTTGTATGAACATTTGGTGGCATCTAACTGAATACTTCTTGGAAGAACGATCATTCATTTTACAACATTTTACTGCATGACTGCCTCTTGCAAGAAACAAGTTTTAAAATTTCATTTTTGATGGATGTTGGGGGGTCAGTATACTTATTTATGTGCAGGCTACAATAATGCTTTTCAATGAAACTACCACCACGCAAAATAGTATTGATAGGCTCAGCCTTTATTCATCAAATTAAAGCGATCCAAATGCTTACCTTGTTAAATACGGCCATATTAATAAAATGAAAGAGTTGAGAGAACATCTGAATTGTCAAGGCAGCATTGACTCGGCATCTCCGTAAAAGCGTCATCCCAGAACCAAGAACTCCCAACATCTACATAATTATAAATAGCACGTAAACAATTACAACACGTTTAATTGACGTCGATGCATTAAAGTAGGCGGCTGTCTGTTTTCGTTAGTGGACTACAAAGATAACTATCTGTACCACTACGACCATACAAATAATGGAATAATTGCTGCATTCGTAATTGGGCACGGAATAAAAAGCCAAGTCCATAGTTGTCATCGACTGATTAATAAGAGCCAAGGTGGGCACACGATGATTTCAACAATGTTGAAGGTGACTATGATTAGCTAATCATACCAACACGATTATCTAGAATATTGGACGTGTGATCGTAAACACATGCACGTAGACGTTTTTACGTTGCACAGACCAATCGCGTTCCCCAATATTTGTAGCATGCAGTGTCAGTCATCAAATCGATTAGCATTTGCTTCTACCAAATGTTGTCACCGAGATGCTTCCACAATGAAAAAATTTCTGGGTAAGGGCAAATGCTATCTTTCCAGTGTTACCCATTTCTAGTAAAGTAGGGTGAGCATTGTGGCTCACCAATACCAAATTACATTGTGTTATTACACAAAATGACAAAAATCTCTATTCCAGTGAGGCAACTTGTCAGTACCTACTTGTCTGGCTTTCAGGGCGCTAATTTTGGCAAACCGCCTTCCGAAGCACACATGAAACGAACCATCGACTAAATGAGCCACACCCGCATTCATAGTCTGTATCATCATTTAGTAGTCCGTTAATTTAGAATACATGAAAATTGTACAACACGCTCTGTAGCACCAGCCCTCAATTACTAACGAGTGAACTATTTACTAACATTTGCAGAACTGAGCAAAATTAACATATTGGTGTCAAGAAATTTCTAAAAAAAATCTTCGTATGCTCTTCTAGCATTAATTGGTTAAACAAACGTCTTACTTCAATTTTCGTAAGAATAATTCTGCAAAAATTATATCACTCCCTCTAAATACAGTGTGCTTTCATTACTATATGTATGTTTAGAATCCTCGATAAACGAAGCATTTACATGAGTTTACATTAATTTCACACACTAAAATTGTACATTCTTAATAATTGGCCTATTCCTACTACGGGTATGAAATTCAGGAGATAGCTTTGTTAATGGAGAGTCGCACTAAAACTGAAGGAAGAAAGTTTTTAACAAGAAAGCCAATTTTCTCTGACATCTTACATAATAATTAATGAATACATTTTCCTGCTGTGATTGTCTGTTTTAAAAGAGAGTACAATCGTAGGTATCTCTTGATTCAAAGGAATTCTCTAATAACGTTGTGTAATATGTCGTAAGTTGATTTCCAAGAATACCACAAAACTGTACTATAAGAACATCTATGTGCGTAATAGGATAAATTTAAATCAGGCTTTTCCCGTTAAATCCTATTACATACAATCACAATAAGTACATTGTAGGTAGACTCGAACATAGAGTTAGAATGTAAGAGCTGAGACTCATAATAATAATGGATTGTTATGCTCAAGAGAAATTCATGGAGAATATCTCACCGGTGTAGTTGCATTGTCATCATCATCATCGCGCTCAAGCAGAAAATGTCCAATTAAATTCGACAACTCAGCTTGAATACACGTAACCAAATGTCTGAAAGCCATCTGAACAACTTCTGCTAGCACATCTTGGGCTTCCAATGAAAAAGCTCCAATTTGTCTGTCGGATTTTAAGAAATGCAGCAATTCAGATGAATTTGCCATCCAAAATGCTAAACTGTTCGAGTCTGAATTCCGCTCTTGTATCGTTTGCAGGAGGATGTGGGAGACGCGTAGGAGAAACGTAGACAGCAAGTGAGCCCGTTCATGCGGAGTCGCTTCCGGCCGAAAATGGGTAGTTGCTCTGTACCGGGCAGCCAAGTAAAGTGCGTACGTGGGAGCCAACTTGAATTGCAAAGTAGTTGGAGACACTTTGATTATTGTGGAGGCGAGAAATCCCTCTTCCCCCGCTTCAGGAAGTTCGAGTGTGGCAGGCAATATTGAATCGGGCCTGACAGCTCTGAAATTACATGCAAAATTATTAAAGAACACGCATTATGAGTAATCACTTAAGACTTATAACTATCCATCTCTTCTCTAAGTCCTTACAATTGAGCCAGCTATCATTACTATCTATTGTCTATTATTACGACTGTACTTATGAAGACTTTGTCAAAAATTATGCACCTATGTATAATATTCATAGCTTAGGATTTCAACTACCGTGAACCTGTACACAAAGGTATTCCCTTTCCATTTATAATTCCCTTAAAAAATGGAATAACTTGACGAAAGAGACAGAGTACTTATAGTAATAGTGTACTTGACCTAAACTGTACCGTCGTTAAATACATTCGATGGGTGTAACCTTGAATTTGAATGCTACTAATGGAAGCATTATTAGACGTTTCAATCGATACTTTTCAACCAAGCTATCACGAAAAATTATCTATAATCTGTAAGTGTATCTGAGGGCGACCGACAATAAAAACATTCTGTCACAATTTCATCAATAATTCCCATTGCCAGAGGAGTACAGGGAATTCATAATATGAACTTGTATACGACTCCTCACAGTCACTACAACGAATTCAATGTATTCGTACACTTACCGGCATCATGTAAGCGTTTCAAATAAACGTCAATTTTATGTGACATTGTGTCTAGCTCTTGCCATGCTTATCACATTTCATACATAATGAATAACCCAGGCCTGCTCCCAGTAGCCTAACAGACTGCCCCATAGTGTACACCTACCCCTATTGTACTCAACGAGACACTATGTACGAATTCTTTGTTCGGGTGTCTAATATTTATAACCTGACAAAAATTCAAATAGAGGTTCTCTGGTCTGGCTTTTCATTATATCCCGGTATTAAATCAACAATTATATATTTGAATGGTGACTCCCTGACTTGTGTT
This sequence comes from Plutomurus gul, assembly GCA_019776185.1. Taxonomy (NCBI): domain Eukaryota; kingdom Metazoa; phylum Arthropoda; class Collembola; order Entomobryomorpha; family Tomoceridae; genus Plutomurus; species Plutomurus gul. The sequence continues at coordinate 17,841 of JABASC010000096.1, read as the reverse complement.
GTGAGTACGCTGCACCTTCCTACCCGACTGTACCCGGTTCTCTCAATATATGAGGTAAGTGTTTGAAGATACGAAACAAAAGGGATTATGCATGGACCCACATGGTGTGTGTAGGGGGCACAGGGTAAAGGTCAGCATTTGACAGTGTAAGGAAAGGAAGGGTTACAATTTCGATTTTTGCGCAGGAGGATAGAAAGGATTTTGAAGTCATGGGAATAAATAAATGTCCAGGTGTCAGGAAAATAATTCATTGTCCATACAGCTGAAGGTTCACAATCCTTCAAACCTGGATTAAATATGAAGTGACACCACACACCATTTGCCCCCTTACAACGAGTTTCTAATAAATAACGTTTTCAAAACGTCAATTTGAAATGCACCACTTGAATAATTGACTTTCTCTTGACACACACTTAAGTGCATACAAAAAGTAGCACAAGCAAGGAAATTGAGTGTCTTGGTTGTATGTACGTACAATAAAAGTACAAGCGTGAAACTGGCAAAAAATGATAGATTGATTGGGAATAGGAACGATGCATTTTTTAAACTCACATACATAAATAATTCAGCCCGCTTTATGCAAACTTGACACTAGAAATACTTGACTGTGAAACAAGCACATTACTATCCGTGAGCAAAGCGGATAAAACATAAATCTTACCTTGGCACATCATCGTGAGAAGGGGACATTGGTGGGGACTGAGTGACACTTCCACCTGCAATACTTGATATCCCACCAACGGGTCCCATTCCAGTTAACGGTGGAGATTCGATCACTTCCCTATACAAGTGTAAGCAATACCAAAAAAATCTAGTTTACAGGGTTAACTACAACGAAAATACCAAAACTAACTATAGTAATCATAAATATATGTAATAAGTAGGTAAGTGTATAGTATTGTTTGAACGTGTCGTGTTGTGTTGTCTCCTGTTATTTGTGTCAGTAGACATTCCTCTCGTAGCAAAACATACATACAAAACGGTCTGTAGGTACACAATAGGTACATGTATATACTTGTGCTGTATAGGTATAGGTAGATACAGCTATGTCCAATTTGTAGTGCATTAATTGAATAACTACCTTACAGTCAAATTAAATCATCTGAACAATGTTACATCTATTGAGACAGATAACGTGAGACTGAACTCTTAAAAGCTTGCTTGCACTAGAGGAATTCGTGACATCGAAAGCAATTAATTTCAATTGGAACTATTGCTCTAATAATTACCTTTCGGAAAACGGTCTCCCGGCACTGGGTCCTCCCCTCTGAGCAAATCTAAAATAATGAGTTCTTCCAAAACGAATTATAGTGCCATGTTGCAACAAGGTCGTCTCGTAGATTCTCTGACCATTAACATAAATGTCCGCATCTCGAGAAGACGGGGTCACCGTTATTATTCCCTCAGTACTGGCTACCACGCAATGCCTTGGCCGTAGTCCTGCAAGAGTCAACCCGCCCCATTCGCTCCCCACTTCTGTCACATCCGACTCTAAAGCGATGCGCCTCCCCGTCTCACTCCCGTCTACAAAACAAAATATAAAACATGTACAAAGGAATGCAAACAGAATTCAAAACTGCACACATATAAAATATTTACATATACTCGTAAACAATTTTGGTAAAAGTAAATCCGGTGTCCCTACCTCACGTACACTAAATACTTAATAGAGAACAGAATGTATATACTTGTACTCTCATGTGAATATGCTGCCAGGCAGGAGAAAGTTGCTCAATTGTTTTATGGAGCTTTTATCATTTCGACTGCATACTCAAAGGAGTCTCGTTGGAACTCTTGGAACATGCATTTTATGTAAAACAGTTTTGTATGTAGAGATACACATGACATTCAGAGGTAAGGTTTAATGGTATCATGTCCATATATTTTACATGAAACACACAAACAACTGACAATTAAACCATGAACAAATGACCAGGTGGTGTATTTCACTTACACACCACTGCTTGTCATATCAATTTTCTAATTTACATTCGCCATACCACATTTTCCGCCTGTGGTTTCCTACATGCCCACTACAATCTAACGTCCAATCAATTGCAGCCCAGTATATTCTTTTTCTGTTTATTTTCACTAGAATTTACCTTCATTTACGCAAACACAAAACGAATGAATACATTGACTAAAACCACATTTAGCCTGCAGATTTATAATCTGCTTTCTCTCCATAATACTACCACTACTACCAGTAGTAGTACGTACACACTAATCAAATAAGCATTCATCTCGACATTGTGAAATAAGTGACCTGCAACCGTAGTTACTTGACTAAGCAATTCTCATGCTCATGATTCTGATAGCTACCACCTGATCTGTACATAATTTATTGCACTCTAGACAACACTGCACTCTCCTTGTATAGAATCGAGCCTATTGTACGTAATTCAACAATACACCGGAGAGTATTCACATAAAACTCGAAAGCATGTAAATAATTAACGTAATTGTACAGTACTATGTACTACTACTGCTAAAACACTCCCATTGTTCTATTTACTTACTATGTATTGTATACAGTTACGTTGTGTCTCTCTCTGCTCTCCGGTCACGTTCCCTATGGATTTCCTTGTATGAATCCAGAACCTAGGTCCTTACACTAACCAACAACAACAGAGTAGTAGGTCGAGTTAGTTTTGCAAATTCACTGAAAGCCACCTTATTCTCTACCACTTTGAATGTTTCTTGTACGACTCACATCAGTCAACTACTATTTACTATACTACGTAACTCAAACTTTCTCCACATTGTTCTCTGTCTCTTTCATTCACTCTCACTCTGAAAGCAAGTACAAAGTACGCATTTACAAAACTCGCAATAGTAGTCCCTGTTCTAGACTAGAGATCATCCATTTGTATTTCCTCTCTAACGTCTCAAGAGCATGGCCAATTTCGCCGAATTTTGTACCGTTGTGCTGTATACGTATTCTTCATAAAAATTCATACATTCATTAATTTTAATGTTGCATTAAAATTCGATGTCCTTTAGCTAGAGAACTGCCTGAATCGACTCTTACTTCATTTTACATTACTTTAGTTCAAACAAACAAGAAGTCTTTACAAAAAGAATCTAGTACTCCCAGCTCGCCTCCAACATTCCCATTGTTTAGCTTTACAACAAATGAAATTTGAACGCGAGACCTGACATTGAAACAGATATAAATGCATGTCTACATTGGAAGTGATAGGACATTTATTCCTAGGGTCATTTTCTTTGTTTCCCCCCACTTGGGAAGGAACAACGATTTTCCTATACAATGTTACCTGTACCGGCATCAACTTGGAAGAAAAACTACAGGAAAGCTTCTCTATTTACTGTGAGTACAACAACGTGTACTTTGTACTTCCTCACCGCCTCTTCTTTCTCTAACCAGTCCCCCAATTCAACTCAATCTTCCCTATTTTGACCTAAATTCTCATACGATTGACTCCAGTGACAGCCTCCTAGAAAGGTCTATCTCACTCTCTGTGGACTCTTTTATGCGTTTTCCACTCACTATTAAAGCTAACTTTCATCCTTGTTTCAAGATTATGCTCTGTAGTATACTAAACTCATTTATCCAACTACCTTCTTCTGGTTTAACGATTTGAACGTGAACAGGTACAAATCTATGCATGTATCTATATCTCGAGCTTAATTACTCGTCCAAGTTATAGTACCAACTATATATTTTACTAGCACACGCTACTACAGTAGAGCTGAGTAATGGCATAAATCTAGATAAAACTCGATTGGCCACTCTCTTCCTCCAATGGATGTCAGCAAGGCTCTTAATCAACCCCAATCAATAAATCTTTCATTAAGCTAACGGCCAACACAAAATAAAGAATAGCGCCTGATGGTCCTTTCATCAGCTCTACTATTTATCTACACTCACATACTGGATACTTCTTGGAGAACAAAAGATAAATTAGTTAGTGTGTCTTCAACATATCGAACTGCTGTTATCAACCGAGAAGAGATACATACACAGACAATACAGCATATTGTAAATTCCCAAGAAAGTAGTACAGATGTGCAAACAAAAATAAAAAACTACATCCAGTCTACAAGCAGTCCTACGAAACTCTCACGAGGGTGGCTCTCTACTATACTTTGGTTGTTCGTAAAAAAATATAATTTTGGCAATCGAGGCGGTCGATGATAACTATACTTATAGGTAAAATTTCTGGTCTCTATTTGGTCAAAATTAAAATTTAGCTCTGTTCTCTTTTTTAATACATTCTGCACCAATTTTCGGTCAAAATGTTCGATGAAGTCTTTTTTTTGGTAGACACTAGCACTAACTTCAAGTAGTAAATAAGTTCATTCATGGAATACACTAGTTGCCAAGATTCTAACTCTTAAGGAACTCGTCTTCTAACTTTTGCTTGTGAACTTATAATCCAAATTTCATGTACATATCTAAATAACTTGATAATTTTCGACCTCTAGAGCGCTCAAATACACACGGAAATTCCCGTTACATAAACCCTCGTGAGGGTTAAAACGTCTATCTATTACGTCACAATTCTGTATAAGCGCACAGGAGATTTCCAATACCAACCCTTTGTGTAAAACTCCAAATAGTAAATATTCGAAGATTCTGATCTATTGAGAATGCAACGTTAGTGGAGAAAATTCACATACATAGTATTCATAATTCCAAGGAAAGGTATATGAGACAAGAACTGTGTAGTAAACAGGACACGTCTTTGTATTGCTCATCGATTTTGCCACTCGCTTCTCCAACTGGCACCTTGCACATGTACATCCTAGCGATATGAAGTTTGTTTATTAGAAATATCCGCGAGCGAATGAATGACAAAAGAAGCTAAGAAGACCAGAAGCATAAAATAATAAGTTAGTTCTACGTCTCTCTGCTGGTGAAGACATCCAAGTAGTAATAGTCCATGTATCACAACGTTACCAGGTAAAACAACATACCTAAAACGTATCTCAAGCGCACCATAGGCAATCCAATTAAAATTCCATCCAACCTCAAGTTATGCGATATTGAAGTGACATGAGACTGTGAGACTGGATCTTAACATCCTTTCCTAATTTCATGCTCTTCTACCATTTAATATCTCTTGTTTAAATACAAATACCTCAAGTAAGCACGTACAGCTCAATGAACACAAAAGGCTCAGATCGCTGAACACACTTCTGAATCACATCTTTCCTTTCACTATGTACTACTATAAATCGTCGAGACGTAATGTGATTTTCCTGCGTTTAATATGTAACACTGTAATAACTAGTAAACAAACTTCTTTACTGTTTACAGATTTCATAAGAAATTTATGTCTAACCTACAATTCCGTACATTTTTCTATTTACATTAGCAGACATTTTCCAAAAATGTACCTTGTACCTATTGTGTAGTTTCGACTTCGACACAATAGTATGCGCATTGACCGAAATGTTTTGTGTAGTCATAAAAAAGACACCGTGAGTTCGCTCAGCAAATGGAGGCTATATCCCTAGATGTTTTCAGGCTACTAGTGGCAACTCATAACAATACGGATTCACGGACACACCCGTGTCAATATCTACCTAATACCTGCTCACCTACAGCAGTAGTACACAGGTGAGCATACAATAGACTTGTTGAGCTCTTTTGAAAGTTACCATCAAATAGCGTCCCTACAGAAGTTGTAAGCGTGAAAGTTCCATTGAATGCAAGAGAAAGTTACTTCTTAAAGAAGAAGCTCGAGGGTGTCTGCACTGATGTTGTACTACCGTAGGTAAACACATATCCTGCACCGCAGCAGCTCTACAAGCTTACAAGTTGCTCGCAGCAGCATTGAAACATTAGTGTCCTCATACATGAAAGGTAACCGAGCGTTGGTTTCCATTTTCGTTGCAGGCAAGGTGAAAGTTTTATGTCCTAGTGATTTGAAGTGCTGCCTACTTTCTACTTTCTCCTGTGGTGGATACGCTATGTGAATTATGAAACAGCGCGTGACTGCACAACACTGCAATAGTATACGGACTTCAAACAAATCCGGGTCGCATATTGCAATGCAAATTTTTACGCAATATGTAGTACACGTTATTACATACGACAATCCCCGACTTCCAGAGGACGTCAGTTGAGTTCTTAAACGATTTTATCAGACCTATACGTACTAATATGATATCTCGTAGAACAGATTTCTTATGACATCAAAATGTTCATATTACTTAAATCCTCGAGAGAAGACATTTAAGCCCAACGCACGGTTATTAAGTTACGAATACTAAAATGATAAATATATTACTCCTTGATAAAAAAACGACAAATGTACGCCCATTAGTATTCAGACATAAACGAATGTACCTAATTCCCTCCAGCATTTAACATACCAGGAAAGAAGTTTCTTTTATGTATGAACACACAGAGTTAAACCTTTGCTAAAACCTTGTTTCACAATGATAAATGTGAAGTAGAAGGAGTTGGTAAAACGACTATCAGTCTTAAGAGCTTTATGATATTTTTAGATCAGATACGCTGTAAAAAGTAGTCAGTCAAAAATTCACAAATCCCCATCTAAATTTGTGAACATCAGAAAGGACTTTCTTTCTTTGCACTCTTTACCGTATTCATTATGGGAAATAATTGGATTCAAGATTTTTGCTTTATACACGGTGCTTTGCGAGATTTCAATTCATTTGTCGAGATACGAGATTCTATCCCCACAGTCAATGAAAACGTCATTCGGTTAAGAAAAACAAATTCGCCTTTTCTTCTTTTTCAATCCAAATCCTCCAATCAGTGCTGCGGATACTAATTTGCATACTTCAGCAGTCTCAAGGCAAAAAATCTCTCTAAAGAGGTTTATCGTGCTTACTTACTCCACCATGAATGACAAGCACACTAATGGGAAATCGGAATCCAAGGTACGAGTTTTATCATCAAAGGACAAAATCAACCACGAAAACCATCGCTTCTGTAAAACGGATGATTCTTTAGAGCGACTTGTGCTTTCCTTTCTGTCGCCCTTCAAAGGAAGCATTTATAACCACACCGTCTACCAATACAAATTACTACAAAGAGGCGAAAACCGAAAAGAATGTTCATATAATAAACCGATAACTAATATTTGTCCTAGTGGTTCGCCTATCCTCGGCGCTAGAATTTTCACGAGTACATTTAATTTATCATTGACAGCAAAGGCAAATCATGTCGAATCAGTGGGAGTCGGGAGTGATCAAAAGGCTAAAATTTTTGTTACCAGGTAAAAGTTCAATCAGCAGAGGTTCCATTTGGCCATCGTAACTGCCACGGTATCCACTCCCAATTTCTTCATCCGCCCGTCGTCCAGGCTTCTTCTTGCGTTTTCTAGGATGAAAATCAGGAGGTCGACGTCTCACATGAAACATGATAGAACCTGTAAGAAAATCAAACAAATTGATATCAAATAGCTCCAGTTCTTCAGCGCACCAGGTATGCACATACCGAGGAACAGACACACACACACGCTGTATTCGTGTAACATCAAACGGACGATGGGCTCTGCAATAGCACAAAGAACTGTAAAGAACTGTGATGTAATGCAATATCGGAAAAATCCCGTCATTCGTCATATACTAAAGCCAATCTAATCTTGCTAAAACATCCAGCACCAACTGCAGCGTTGGAATTCTGCTAAAAGCGAAGCAAAAATGTCTTTGTGAACCCATGACAGAAATCTGATCGTGACAATTGAGTTGGGTTTTAATCTAAACTCATTCAGACGTTCATAATACAATTGAAAGCAATTCAAACGAACGAACGAGTGACCGCGATGAAAAATGCTCCATCGAGCTTTCACATTTTGGACTTTCCCCGTCTCAGCGGCAGCAAATCAAATAACGTGTCCACCAGTATCGTATAAGCAACTGATTCGATTCTGAGCTACTTAAGTTTTAGTTTCAATGCAAGTTTTTGATCTAGGTTACAACTGGCACTAGAGATATCCCTTGGGGTTCTCCTACACGAAATATTTACCAACTCGAAAAGAGAACTTTCGTAACCAATTTTCCTAAGAACCTTTTTCTAATAATGTAGTACTCCCTGTATCCGTGGAGAAAAGCAGTATCCTTTTCGTCTGAAAATCAAACTGTTCATACAATTACTATAGCATTGAAATGTAAGCTTACAACGATAATATAATTAGCTTTTGCGCTTTAGTATTGCCTCATTGAACTACTATTTCTTTACTAACTTATATAAACGTTATAAATATACACCAATATACCAACATATAAAACAAATCAAACACATCAAGGTCTTTAGTATTACACACTTGAGAAATTCTATATTTCGCAATTAAATCATTTAATGGGGACGTGCATTATGTGAAGAACTTGTCAAAGCTCCTATTTGACAAACACAAACATCAACCATTAGGCTCAACTTAACAATATTTAGATAATAATGATTGAATTGTTACATGAGAATATAATATTTGTGCTTTCACATCGTAATTTATGTAACTCTTTGCGTTTGGGATTTTCGGTTCACCAGTACATTTGCCGGTATTCGCAATCCAATGGAAAATCGGCTCCCAAATAGAAACGTGACAGCTGAAGTGTAACCTGAGCAGCAGGGAAACATTGTGATAACCTTTATTACATAAAATCTTCATACTTCAAAGATTAAATACAATTTGTTCTTGTATGTAGTGCTGCAGTAAATATTATTTGACGATTGCACAACATTACAAAAGATTTGGTTTTCACAATAGGTCCATCTAATTATTACTTATCCTGCTTATTGTTGCTACCTACCTGTCTCCCATCTTTTGAAATGGGTCGGTGAAATTTAGCTGAAAAAGCTACCACACTACAACTTATATTTACTTGTTTTTCGCGATTAAATGTGAATAAAACTCCTACGTTCGGCATGCAACACTCAGCTCAAAACGGGCTTTTTGGAAAGAACAGCTCACTAGAGAGAAATTGGTCGCAAACATGATATGATATTTTATGCGTCATGTCACGTCAACTAAATGGTATAGTTTCCTGCCATATCATATGTTAATGCTGCTCAAATGATGCTCTTCTCGACTACCAAGCTTTCCTTTCAATTTCCTTTTATCCCACTAATGTTCTTTGTCGGTAACATACACAACAAACATACTGGGAGACGGTACATTGCAACGAGCAAAATTCACCCTTGCAGAGACAGCAACTTACTAGCAATAAGTAGTAACTACTAGTTTCAAGTGAAAGCAAGTAAGATGAAAAGCGATGCAATGCATGTCATACGTTACGTATGTCATACACAAACATACATGTGACCTCCTTCGACAGAGCAGTAAGTTGGAAATTGCTCTAAATAATTGATAATGAAATAAATATAGAACTACCTACTGCCTCCATTCAATAAGCTCCCTTGTACACACTAATTTCTCTTTACCCCAACATTTCACCATGCTCCGGCCTTCATACAAATTCTATACTGCGTACTACAGCTAGGGAAAGGTTAATCCTTATAAACAATCGTAGTACTTTTACTATTACATATGTAACTTGCTAGTAGGATGCGTGGTAGGGTCAAGGCGTAGTACAAACACAAGGGGACGAACATGAAAAATTAATTTGAAAATACTTTCCAGCCATCCCAAAATCGTAAACAGTTTACGATAAGTGGCTCTACGCAAAATGACTGCTCTAACTAAAGTCAACTTTCTTACCATGTATGTATGCTTACTATAGCTAGGTAACCATTTCTTTTCTTTGAGGTTGCCTCTTGGAGACGTAAAATGATTTACAGATAAATCCTGTTTAAAAAGCACTCACAGTGTCCATTCCCATAACTTTGAGGTTGAAGTTCTCTGAATTGTGCGCACTTTAGATCCTACTGTGCAGCTTCTAAAGGAAATGCAATTCTGCTTAATATTTTACCACCTATAAAAATTCGTACAATGTTGTAATATGGGTTATACTGTATATCGAGTGGATTCAGAGCTGGCCACATAAGGTGTCCGACAGATTGACCAACACGTGAGAATGTCCAAAATTGGTTCCAAAGATATAAGTATACTTAATCCTACGAAGTACTACAGTATTGCTTACTCATTACTATTACACATTACTTTACACTGTACCTACTCGTTATATCGAACCAAATCAAACATCAAACAATGTAATAATATCTGATCTCTTAGTTTCATTATTATGCAAGAGTAAGTGTAAAGATAATGAAAATATTCACATTGAAGTTGCAGAAAAACTAAGAAACTATAATAGTTCTAATATTAGGAGCTCTGGTGCTATGTAATATAATATAGTATGCATGAGGCTTTTGTTGGGTGACTTATAGGCAGGGTGTGCCGGAGTGGGTTTTTGGGTTTAATGGATTTTTTGACCAAAAACCCGACCCATAAAAAGGAAAAACCCGGCCCATTGGGTTTTTACTAAAACCAAAAGCTGTTAATTTATGGATATTGTTATTGGAAATTATTTGATTTTGAGTTTAGATCTTATTACATATATTTTCCCTGTAATCCGAGTCGGTTAAGTCTATTGTCAATCGATATAATTCGTATGCTTTAATGCATGTGCCCAAAACTCAAAATTCAAAAATCCAATAACACAATAACCCTTGAAAAACCCACGGGTCGGAGTTTTTGGTTAAAAAACCCTGGTGGGAAAATTTATCAAATTTATACGGTTGGCAATTTGGCATCTTTAGCGAATGAGACGAGTTGGTCAACCCTATTGTTGAACAAATTTCGCGTTGGTCAATCTATTGGGACTCCTGTATAGGTATTATGAACATTAAATGTAGCTGCGGTGTCTAAGCATAGTAAAATGACTAACAAAAAGTTTTCCCACAGCTTCCGTTATCTGGGCCTAACTGTTTTAAAATTCCTTACAATCTCAGAAGCACCTGTAACAACCGACCCTTTATGAAGTAAGTAGTACAGTCCGAAAAAGCATATACTTATAACCGTAATAGAATTATTCGCAAAAATCTACAATAAAGGTAACCTATGTAGTTTTTAGATGGATTTTAGTCCATTGAGGACTCAGGTTTTTATAATATCATGTCCTGCATGCACTTTACATTATTAAACAACCACTGTAGTGATTTTCCTACAAAAAAGGAAAAGTAATAGAAAAAATTAAGTTATCCATGAAGAAATCTGTTGAAAGCGTGAGATTTATGAAAGGTTATTAGATAAGCGATGCCACTAAAGAAATGCAATTAAATTTAGTATGGCACTGTTCACGGTAAAGTACTTTGTATGCCCCTGTCCTACTCAACTTTTCCCACAATAAAAGCATTATTATATTGACATATCTCACCTTCACTCACAGACAATAAGGTTTCACAAACCGTTCCATAATCTAAAAGGACAAGCCCACAATTTCATATGTACCACTGTCATAATCATAATAGCACCGACGATATAACGGATTCAATGCACATGCATTAAAGAAGTTTTTGCACGAATTTCTTAATTGTTTTCCTACCTTTTCTTTGGTATATGCGATTACGAAATGCATTTAAAAACCACATGTCCTTACATCTTCTTGCGATTTTAGTAGTTCCCATTTATATTTTTAATATCAATATTTGAAATAATTAGAAATTAAAGTAGAAATTTGTGAAGCTGATTATTTATATAATCAGCTTCACGTAACCGATAACAGGATTTACTATATTTTTCAGTGGAAGGGTAAAATGGCACGATTATAGAATGAAAATTGAAAGATTCGTTAATGCATTGATATATTTAAATATTCATACACAAATTTTTATTACTACCACACACACCAATAAATTTTGCCTTAACAAAAATATTCAAACTAATTTTGGTAGATTGTAACACAACGCAAGTTGCTCAACAAAGCAATAAATTTACACCAATTGTTCTGTTGGTATAAATATAGATGCAAGCTATAGCAGGATAGAATGAAAGCGTTAAAGAATGTATTTACATACCAAGGACTACTTCATATTGGCAATTTCTCCGACGAGTTGAGAAGGACCACAATCCCATCATTTTTACAACGCAGTACGAACGTCAGAAAATGAATTCAAGCGAATTCCATGGTGGTTCCGATAAATTTAGACAAAAGCGATGCACACAACACGCGTTGTATCAAACACATGTACAGATAGTGAAACCCAGTTTAGCTTTCAGAGTTATGACGTGAGTGACTGTAGGCAAATAGGATGATACCAGGCCGGCCACCAAAGCAAGACTGATAGTTACTGTGTACAATCCATATAAAATGAATAATGCTTGGCTGGACGAGCTGGTAAAAACTGAACTCGGCTATTGCTTTCCTTCTCGGAGTAAGCAGTGTACTAGATGAGAAGTCGGGGAAACGAGCGATTGTAGTGTGAGACTTTCACATTATATTGGTACTTACGCTTACTCAAGCTTGAAAGTAGGTAAAGGGAAAGCACCGGAGATGCATAAATTGTCTCTGTGTTAGGTTTGATGACTGGGTGTTGATGAGAGCGGTGATAAAAAGCACAAGCCTCAAGCCCACCACTTACAGCAGCGACGGAGTTACTACTACTGCGTTTAATTTCGCCAATTTTCACTCCATTGCCCACCTTCACATGAAATTTTTCGAAGAAAGCAACCGTCTCACAAAATTCCAGATAAAACTGTACTCACCACGGTTACTTGGCTGGTTCATGAGGATAGACAGTGGGGACTCGTCGTCATCCAGAATGTACTCCCCTTCTCCTTCACAAACCTGCGCAAAGTATAAGAGAAGTTATCTTGTTTATGTTTCTTCACTATTTCATCGATTCATGAAAGAGTAGGTATTTAGGTGTTCGCACAAAGTCAAAGTTCTACAAATTGGTCTACTACATCTAAAGTTCGTTTATTCACTGCATCAATATTAATTTAATGAAAGTAAACTAATTACGCACACCAAAAATTGCGAACATGTATAAATAGTTGTGAATATTTTCTGGCACAATCTCAATTCTTAAAAAGTTGCACCAAACACCAATTCACTTTTTCTGCTTTCATATATATGTACATGTATAAACACAATAAGTGAGGTACTGGTTGTGAGCTTGTAAGAATTTCCGACAGTCAAAGAAATCACATACTACATAGTAGACTGCTAGAAGTATTCTTTTTTCAGAGATGCAACCTTGTGTCATACTATCTCTACTTTTTTGTTGTCGAGTACAAAATTGAGACATTGATAAAAGTAGGTTTAGCAACCTATTTTTCTATTCCTAAACCAAGTCAACTAGAAGAAAGAAGATTTCACTTCACCAGCATGAAAAGCCTGCTGAACTTTACACTTTACATAAAACAAAAAATTAATAAAGTTTTTGATTAGGCAATGACACCATTCTGGATTCCAAGTACAATCAATATTTCAGAGAGTATATTTCTACCTCTTTCTTTTCTGTATCTGTAGTTATACCCAAAATTTGGCCAATGTTGATATTATTATCGAATCAATATGACACAGTGCAAAACACAATACGCGACAGTCGCTTTCGCACTAATAGAAGACTGCTGTACATACTCTCACTCTATTCTATGTATCCTTTCAATATATTTTGTCAGTATTTACGAGAGAAGTTTTGTATTCTTTCGAGGAAGACGAAAACAAATATAGTAAACTCAAACACAGTTTCACAGCTTGTTCAGTTTATATAAAAGCGAGCGTTAATATTGTAGTTCAAGCAGTTTCAACTTCAGGAGAATGAAACATTACTGATTGTGAGTTAAACTCTGATGCACAGCAGTGTTATAGTACACCACATCACTGTAGGATTACTAGCAGTGGGACAATTAAGTCAATATTCCACAGTTAGCATTATCAACGTAACTTGACAATGAATCGAAAATTATATGGTTCTATGGACTTTTAGCAAGTTTCAATTCATTTCTCGTCAACAGCCTGCTCTGTTCAAAGTGAAACTTTGCAAACTCCCTCAATATACATATGTATATGTACACTATTAAAAGTAGAGTAAAGTGATAGCCTCATTCTCTGCAGTATTATAAAACTACAAGTGTACTTACGAACAAGTACTTACTGCAGTATCAACAATCAACCAAGCAGATCTTTCCATTTGGCACTTTATCGCTTCAAAAAAAACATTTCATTGCTCAAAATAAAAGAGCTTGGATGAAGTAAGAGCGGTTGCACTGTGTACGACGACGACAATGTATTACTCTTATGAAAGTATGCATACTACATAATAGCCTTTATAATAATAATAAATATCAATCTCTTACAACTGTTTTATTAAATGTCAGTGCTAGTTTGTAATGTCTGTTACCTACCACAGATGAATGTACTGAAAACCATACCACACAAAACATTCTTTTAAAACAATACAAATGAAATATAGTACGATGAGCCGAATGTACTTGTGCAAAATCTAGTAAATAAAGTATGTACTTTTACTTATACATAGTTCAGCTAAATGGCTACCAGTCGCATATACGTTGATTTTGTACCATATATGTACTTATAATATTTACAATGTTATACGACAAAGTTAACTTGTAAGAGCATTAAAACAGAAACCAGAAAGTTCAGAACAGGAGACGAGAGCAGAGCACACATGAAAATCAAATCTCTCCCTCTCCTACAATTAATGACACTACCAAGCTATGCTCACAGTTGTTTCTCTAATTCCAATTCCATTCATCCATCTCTAATGCTATTATCAAAATTATTCTTCACTTGCCTGTTTCATAGAAAAACCTGCTCAGTATAAGGTTCCACTTTACTATGAATGTTCAAAGAAAATGTATGTGTGTAACATAGAGGTATGCGTGCAGCAGGAAGCACATAACAACGATAAAATTAATGAGAAACACTCTTCATACTAAAATATATGTACGTTCACTTTTCGTTTGTAGTTGTTGACTATATAGCCCACTGCTTCCATAAATTCCTACAGTGACTGGGGACACTGCACCGAAGCACAAAAGTAAAATTACGTTCAATATATTCATAAATGTGTTAAGTCTATAAAAGGATATTAAATTGATTCATATCCCTAGAGTTTTAATCTAATAGCTACCCAACTAAAATATATTGTACATTATGTACCCCTTTATTGGATGTGTTAGACTAACTGTAAACAAATTAATGCCTTCTTCAATATGTTAATCAGAGTCTATAGTACACTAAATGGATTTGGGTAATTAATGTGATTTCGTACGCATGAATGAGTTCCTTTGAATAATTAAATAGAGAACACATATCTACACAGCTCCGTGTGATACAATCTATGTATAGTTCATAGAAAATTACCTGGACAAGGCAGTAGCTCAAGGGATCGTGGTTCGTTAAAGCGTACTTGGCAAGCATTTCCTTCACGACATAAGCGGCAGTATCATTGACCGAGAGGAGGAGCGTCTTGTAAGGCACATCTCGACACAGGGATTCTCCGTATATCTTCAACGTGCCTAGAAAATACAATTAGTTCTTTGAAACACTTGATGTTAGTTTTGTGATTGTAAACATTCTTCTCTTTTCTGTGCCCATTGCCACTGGGTTTCAGAACTGGGAAATATCTTAAGATTATAGAATTACCCCCACTGTCCGGACCACCATCCTTGGAGCGAAACTGAGCGAGTTTCTTCTCCAATTTCTGCTGCCGCCGCCGTCTCATCACCGCTTCGGGATTGGAAATAGACCGCGTAAAACTCGTTTCGGGAAGTTCTGCAGGAATAGTAATGGAAATGTAATTATTATCAGAAGCAGGATAAAACCGACTTTGAATAGACATTGAATGAGCCTGGTTCAGAAACCTTTTGCATAAATGACATGTAGAAGACCAGCAAATGTAAAATGGGGTACTTAATATCCACTTTGTTCCTAGATAGTAGATGATGTATTAAAATTATCATCCTATACCACTCAACAGGCCCATAGCCCACATATTTAATAGACATTGATCAATGACGCAATTCACTCTATCCATGGTGCAATGAACCTGACTCCACGGCACCATGGCAGGATAAATTATATTTATTACAATCTCTGAGCGTACTATATTTAGGAGATAATCGTCTTCCTTGTTTACACAGGTAAACTTGGAGGCTTACAGACACAAAAGATCATGCTACTTTAATTGCCTATTAGACAAAATTATGATTCACACATTTCCTTATGCCACAACACGTACTTTAGTTACTTTTGTGCTTTCATTAGAACAAAAGACAATGACAGAGCAGAGACAACACATGCTCACCACTGTAGTTTATACTTTTCAGAGATTATATTCAGTGGAAATTTTTATGTATTCCTAGTAGGGCAAAGCAACTTTTTTGTATCATTCGCCGCCAACTGAAGCATGAACAACGTAAAGCAATTTAAAACTTTCATTTTTCTTTAAGTCGTCATTCCAGATTATGGGAGCATAAGGAAGTCTTCTACGCAAAACTGAAATCTGCTATACATCTGATAAAAGTTCAAAGTTCCGGAAAATGACATATTTTCTCATCTAGGCTTTCATCTGTTCCTACGCTTGAACTATCACATTAAAAAATAATGGCGTCACTAGTACGTAAGTACAAAGTACTTTGACAAACGATTCAGAAATGTCAGATACTATGAATCGTTTGAGGAAAAAAATCTACGGTACGTACAGAAATTCTGTCAAACCCGTCGTAAGAATGTCAAACAACATGCTTATAGCGCGTATCTACTGCACTCTGCACTGCAAAAACCATTAATATTGGAAATGGAAGAAGTGACGTGCTGAAAAGCACGTTCACCTTTGTGACAAAATTAATTTGGCATGCAGGTGCCCAAAAACAAGGAAAATTCACTCTACCAAGAGCAAATGTCGCGTTTGCTTACATCTGGAGCCTTTGCGTCGGGCCGTCAACTCAACTCATTAATGACATGAACCAGAATGAACATTCCTCTGCCCTTCTACCATGAAAACTGTCTAAATGTTTTTATAGGATTAAAACTGCAAAGTTAAGTTAAAACTGTGTGTCATGTCATGCATCCTCCTGTTGTTCACATCATTGATATTTCAGTAATTTAATTCTTCTCGCTATCAATTCTCCCGCACAACATCATCAAAAACTTATTCAATGTACATATGTACCAGCATTGTGTATCACACAAAGTTTGTACATCGTAATATTACAAGTAAAGATTTGACTGGACCAAAAATAACTTTACGTAACAAGTATACTTTTCCTCAGAATCATTAAAATCGTAAAATAGAAACTTTCCCAGACCCCGCAATCCGAACTACGATTGAAAATGCTGTTCATAAAAACTTGTTAGTGTGTCACTGACAAGGAGTAACCATAAATTTTTCAAAAAAATCTAATTTCAATCTCAAAGTACCTTTACATTTTAAATGAATAGACGATTTATTTATTAATTCTATTGCAGTGGATGCACTATCTGATAACAGTCTCTCTCTTCCATTGATTTTTAATTCCTTTGATGAAACGGAAGAAAGGAGAGAAACTAACAAAAAGTTTCACGCTGTCTGTCTTTCAAGAGAAAACATAAAGCACAAAGAGTAACGACCTTCTGTCAATGATGTTAAATTCAGAGAATAACTTTTTCCAGTTCTGTTCCCGTAAAACCACTTTGACGCTTGACCTTTCCACGAGCGACATGAAACGTGCTACATTTTGCAGAAACTGATTCTTTCATTTTTAATCTTAAATTTCTTGAATGTTTTAAGTTTTAGTACCCATGTGCACGAAACATACCCAAGTAATTTACATTTACATACATAAAAAACACTTTCTCCTTCAGCATCGATCACAATAAATATGAAAAGCCCGTACCGAATGAATAGTTCGAGAACTCATCCTCCATATGCGTTCTATGTATGTTCTATGTACATATGTATCTGATGTGATTTGCAAAATTAACGGAATA
>JABASC010000095.1:0-68584 GCA_019776185.1 Plutomurus gul | reverse complement strand
AGCTATTTAGCGCTTCCACAGTCACAAGTTTTAAGATATATAATGCCAAACGTTATCTCGAAATATCACTCATTATACTATAACCACGAATATGAGTCAGAATTTGTTTATTTAAGTTTATTATTAGCTAGATACTAGAAAACTATAGTAAAAATATATAGAGCCGTGTGCGTGCATGTAATTCGTAGGTATATGAAGTGGATGGAGTTAAAGCGCTTGCATACTAAAATATAGCGTGTATAAAAGCTGAGGTCATTACGGACTTCTTGCAAAGTAGAGAAGTCATTGCTACACCTTTGTGAATGTTATAATGTGTTCTATGTGAAGTGCATAGAGTGCAGGCGCAGCGACGGAAAAGTGTTAACCCATTTGATATAGTGTTATTTTCTACGCAAATACTTTCAAAAACAGTTCGAGTACAGATTTCACATTGAAGAAATTTTTTAGAATATTTTCTCAAATAAAATATGGGAACGATGTTAAAGCAGTCCTCGTCAGGGGCTTACATGCCTGTTCCCCAAGAAGAATTCACTGAAAAGGAATTAGAAATGATGGGTGCTGAATCAAATACATCTAGTCCAAATTACTCCCCAAAGAAATCAAATTCGAAACTGTCTTATCCAGTGAAATTGGAAGATGAGGTTCCCATCGTGCGCTCGGGGGAATACTACGATGCGGAGAATGGAGGAGAAAGTAGACATTTGTCCGCTGTCGACTTTACGGAAAAGTCAATTCGACGGGCATTTGTCAGGTAAGTACATTTAAATATAAAATTTTAATTTTCTTCGTGTGAATTATGAAATTAATTGTTAAAATATTTTTAAATGACCTGCAGGAAGATCTACAGTATATTGATGGTGCAGATATTGTTGACAGCGGGAATTATCGCCTTGTTCTGTCTAAGTGCCCCCGTAAAGACCTGGGTGCAAACTAATCACTGGCTCCTCTATGTCGCCTTTGGGGTTACATTTGCAGTCATGCTCGCCTTGGCTTGTTCCGAAGATCTACGAAGAAAGGTACATACACACTTAAAAATTATTTATAGTCCCTTTAAATCTAAATTAATTTCCAGGAACGGGGAATATTTCAAAGAATAATTTATTTTCATTTATTTCCACATTTCAGGCGCCTTCAAATTTTATACTTCTAGTGATCTTCACGTTGGCGGAGGGGATTGTCGTTGGCACCTTCGCAACATTCTTCGAGTAATTTATTTTTACATACCTTTATTATTATATTTATTTGTATCCAGAGTTTCGGGTGTGATTATCACACTGGGATTAATTACTGTTGAATATTTTTCGTGTTGGAATTTTCAGTGCCCACTCAGTTCTGATAGCAGCTGGAATAACTGTGGCCGTGTGTTTGGCGCTGACCTCTTTCTCATTCCAAAGCAAAGTGGACCTGACGGGCTCAGGAGGATTTCTGTTCGTGTGCTGCATCTGCCTGACAATGTTCGGATTTCTTGCACTATTTCTCCCCTTCAGTCAAGTGCTGTACAGTTCTCTGGGTGCGCTTCTCTTCTCAGCGTTCTTGGTCTACGACACTCAACGTAAAATTAAAATAACATTTATTCTACTGTTTAAACCTATTTTAGATTTTAGGTCTTCACGATATCTTTTTTTTACCACTTGAATCTCTAATATTCTATTTTGCTATTTCAGTTATGATGGGAGGAAATCATCAGTATGCCATTTCCCCCGAAGAATACATCTTTGCAGCTTTGAACATTTATATGGACATAATTATGCTTTTTATGTACATTCTCAGACTGTTTGGCAACCATCAGTGATAGTAGTCTACGCATTCGCACATTCGTAGACTATCATACTAAATATATTAGTTGTACATTGATGTATTTTTATTTTATTATCTAAACTCTTATTGTCCGTTCTCAATTTTGGAATCTAAATTCCCTACGTAATAATTAGTGAGACATTTAAATCCTGTTTCCTCTGATAATAATTAACAACAATCAAAATTTATTATCTCTATGTATTAAGAAGCTGTGTAGAAGTATTTGCATAAAAATGTATCTATTTACATTTAATTATAATTGCTGTATTATACATAGGATCTTCGATGTACCGTAGATGAGCACGTGTTAAGTATAAGTATTTAATGTATTTTAGTCCAAGTCAATAGAGCACCAACGCGTATAACCTCTCGACTACTCCATTCCAATAATCAAGACGCACATCCTACAATCGAGCTACAGGCAAAAAATGTGCACATATCTATATACATGCATAATTAGGGTTTCGGGTGTGATTATCACAGTGGGATTAATTACTGAGCAAATGTTTTTAACAGAGACCGTTGGTGTGATTAATGTGATCTTTACACTGTAATGGATAGGGATTACCAATTAATCCCATCAAATTTAATCACAGTATTTAATCCCACTGTGATGGGATTTTAGATGGAAAAGTGTGATTTACGAAACCCTGACTAGAGAAAATCATCATTTGAATTGAGAGCGGTGAAAAATAGACGCGAGAAAAGTTTAAAGTGTATTGCGATGATATATATGTAAAAATGTTTTACCATAATTTATGTACTGTACACCTTCCTATATAAACACCGCCACGCAAAATAAAAATCATGAATTCATTGTGGTCTTACGTAGAAAAGTTATTTCCTCTTTTATTTATCGTGATCAGAAGTTTGTACTTGCTTGCATCTTCAAGGTGAATTTATTTATGGAAAAGGAATGCCCAACGCAGAAAAAAATCGTTATTAATCTTGTTATGTAATGAAGGCAGGAATGAGATAAAGAAAAGACTATGATTCTTATCGCATCACTGACGCGCATATTGTTTTATACAGGAAAAGTCCTCTGTGCTGTATTTAAGACGCCAAAATAAAGTGAGGATAAACGAGAATATACTAAAAAAAATTAGTTTCTGTGCAATTTTAGGCGTTTATATTGGCATTTTCATAGTATATTCATATATTCCACCCAATCTAATAATATTCTTGGAATTGCTAATTGTACCTCATTATGATTAATGAAAATACACATTATAGTACACACTTGCCAGTGGCGTAACTACTTGGAAAATTATTTAGGGGGCTCAGCCCTATCCTTTCTAAGTATGTTAACTTAGCCCCGTAAGACGCGTAATTTTTTTTTAGATCCGGGGTGGCCGGTCTGTCGGCCCCTTCCCCTGGATACCCCGCTGATTGACACTTTCCGGTACATCCTTCTTCACTGATATGTAGCTAATAGGACTTTATAATTGGTCCCTCGAATCCTTGAACCAACCTTTAGTCGCCAATTGCGTAAAAGTGCACTTTTTCATAATTAATGGTACCATTCAGAGAGATCCTACAAAAGCTTGTCTACATCATCTACGATCTTGTACGAAATGAAGTGTCAAAGTCATTTCATTGCGTTGCGCCCCCATTAACTCCGATTTCAATTCCCTTCAGGAGTTTTTTTACGTACTGGTAGTGCATCTTCAGAATTCTTCCTGAAGTCACCACCCATATCGCCGATAAAGATTTCTATACAAAGTGCACGAAGTTTTAGGTAGTTGTTTTTCCTTCCTTCCGCGATATCGTGCTTTCACGGGAAAAGAGCAGAGAGACAGTAAAAAAAATCCCACAAATATATTTACAGATTTTCACTGCTATGTATATCTCTTACAACCGATATAGTATCTGTAATTTGTTCCACATAAAGTGACTCCCACCCCTGGAAATCATGCAAATGGAGAGCAAACCATCCGTGCGCCGAAATAAATACAAAAAAATGTGGCAAACTAATGGACTAGCTAGACCGTATCATCCGAACTCTTACTTGCATTTCTTTCCTCCTCCGACACACAGAAAACCCAGCAGCAGCAGCAGCAATACAAAATTATGTGTTCAAACATATTAGACATCTATAATATATAAGGCCAGAATACATAGTACATTTCTTACGTAAGTATTGCAATACTACCAACATTCAATTATTGACATAGGACAGAATGAACCACTTTTTAACAATATTTGCAAGCAATGCAAAAATTCTGTGCAAAAAACTCCCCAATTTATTATATGTACATACATATAACGTAAATACATAGGGTTTCGGGTCAAATAAAATATTTGTAAACGTTTGATCACAGAGATTAGGGATAAGGACTACACCAATTAATCCCTAGCTGAAAAAGTATGATTTGCGAAACCCTGAACATACAGCAGCTGTAAGCAAGACAATAAATTGCTGTTTGTATTGGAAAGCGTCGCTTTTCTTGTCCATCACTCGCAGAGAGGATGCAAATCATTACCACTGTCGTCTCAGTAAACAAACAACATGGGGGCAACGGATCGACATAGAATTCTGTTGTGTCCACGTGTAAATATAGAACACGGCACATCTCAATGAAACGTATCTGTAAAACGGTGAACACGTCAATCTCTCTCTCTTCAGCTGCTGCTGCTGTACACATCTCGAACCTGAAATGTTGACTGAATTCTCGAAATCGTTGCTTACAAATACTTCCATTACGTCAAAACATGTTCCTCTTACTTTTTCTTGTTCGAATAAGTTCCGAGTACACAGAAACACATTTACTTGCACGACGATTCTGTGTACTGTGTGTACACACATAAGGATAGAGTGCTGGGTGCTACTGCTGTCACGATGATGTGTGCGCTTATCTCTTCGTCCACAGCCTCACCAGCAAAGATACTGAAAGAAGATGCTGGTGATACGTATCACTTCTATTCTCCTTTTCTCTGTGTAACCAATATTACAATATTATCACCATCTATACAGGGTTTCGTAAATCACACCTTTCCACCTAATACCCCATCACAGTGGGAATAAATACTGTGATTTGTGATTAAATGAAATGGGATTAATTGAGTTATTATCCACATTAATCACACCAAGTCTGTGATGATCACACCCGAAACCCTGCATATATACGACCACATTTATATGTTATATGTAAAAGTTTTTAGTAGGGGCTCCTAAATATCCATCCATAACTCTTCTCGTTCAAATCCTTCATTTCTTCAGGCCCAAGTTTTTCTTTCAACTCATCGTCTCTAACAATCAGCTCTCTTTTCTGCTCCGCATTTGGTACTTTCAGTTTTTATATTAACTACCACTACTACAATGGCCCATATATTCTTCTAGAGATTCCTTTTATATCCCATTAGAATTTATTCTCTCTCTCTCTCTCTCTCTCGTCGATATAGTACCCAATATCCAAGTAGTACATCTTTTATCTCTCTCCATTTAGTAACTGGAGGAAACCAGACGCAACGCACACACACACACACACACACACACACACACAGACACAAGGGGAGAATGTAAGTAAGTGTAAGCGCTTCACTGCTATTGCTGTATGAGGAAAAAAAAGCATTTCAGCACATGGCAAAATAAGCCTTAAGGATTACATGTGGAAATAAGCATGTAAGCCGCTGAAAGTTCCCGTCACTTCACCATATCCCTGGCACAAGGGAGGACCACTGCTACTAGCGAAAATAGGATCGAATCGACAAGACAGCATTCTGTACCACTATCTACAGTGTAAATAGAACTCCCAATCACACAGACACAGTAACTCCTCTTCGGCTAATGAGATCCGCAATTTAGTGGCGATGGCAATTGGTTCTTGTGTGTGTTCGAATTCCTATTTGCACAACAGAAAGACAGAAGACAGCTTACGGGGAGAAAAAAAACCAGCACATAAGTTGCAGTAAAGTATCTGTGGGACAGACGTTGTTTCTCACTTGGAAATAATTATCTGTGGTGTGCCGAGAGAAAAAAAACGTCTAGGTACACTTACAGGTGCTGAAAAGCTGCGAGATCACAGAATTCTAGGGGAACGAGTACAAAGTGCATTGTGTAGTGGTAATAAGGTGGTCTGACTGTAAACGAGATAAAATTAATAGCCTTGGTCTTCGTTTAGAATTAGATTCATCAGCTTCCTTTTGGTCATCCTCTTTATTTAATCTTCCATTCTGTGGTGTGGGATGAGATGTATAAAGAGAGATACTTTCTTGCATCTTACTTTGCATTTGTAATACATGTAAAGCTGCCCTCCGCGCTCTCCTATACATCTGTGAGTGATAAAGCAGAAAATAAATGAATTGAATTGCACGCAACAGTTTTTTTTTAAAACCTACACAACGATATGATACAAGTTGTACAAATAATACAGTCTTAGACTTCTTTATCAGTCCCACCACAGATCTCATCTATACTAGACGCCTACTAGAAACACAGGACAGTGTAGTAGTAATTCAAAAGACGTGCATTTACTATCTGGAATTTGTAAAGCCAATATTCATGAAATTCTTACTACTAACCACCGCTGCGACCAAAGATCACGTATAAGTGTACAATCGGCTTTTCTTGTAACACAGATAGACTGCTACTGTATTTATATAGGTTGTTGTATCCGTTGACTGTCGTCGTCGTTCGTGACCTATAGCGAAAAGGCACACACAAAACATACGTATTTACATATAGTTAGAGAGTAGTGGTTGTAGCAATAAAACTATATTTATTACCTATCAAAGTTAATAGTGATTATTCGTAGAGAAACCTTCAGTTCAGAGTTGAGCAGAAGCATTCGGGAACGAAAACAAGAGCATTTGGCAAAATACTACTTATCATCAACAAGAATCCACACATACATAAGACACGTAGTGGTGGTTTTAGGGAAACCACCTACGTACAATCTACTTAAGAGTTATTAAGTTCTCTATATTTCTATATACATAAGAGCACACAGAAATACAGTACATCTACATAACTATGTATATACATATAATATGTACTTACAATTTATTATTGGAGGAGGCAGACAGAGACATGAAGTAAAAGAAGCTCTCTACTAATAAGACAGATCTTCTTGGTCGTAATTGTATCAAATCATCAAAGCACTCTGCAAATATTTGCATTTACTTCTCTCTCTCTCTGTGCTCTCTGTGTGTGTGTGTCTGTGTCTGCCTTTGCTGGCCAAGGAAAGAGCATTGCTATATTAGTTTTACTCTGCTGTTGGAAAATTGCTCTCTCTGTGTCTGTCTGTGTCCGTCTCTCTGCTGTTTAATGTGATTTTATCGGATTGTTCTATTCGTTCACTCTTGTGCACACAGGTTGATGCTTTTTAGTCTGTTGGAGCGTGTCCTTTGAAGAAAAACTTGTCTTCGGTCTCGAAGAGTATTTTTCTATGACGCCGCTGCTGTTCATTTTACATCCGTGCACAATGGACCGAAGAGTCTGCAATTAAAAAGAGAGAATTTCATTTGTAAATTTGATCAAGTACATCATTTGAATTTTGAATTCATTTGATGTCGGAGTGACAATGGAATCTATTTGAAAAGTGTCCTTCTATATTATTCAATATATAGAGAATATTTATTGTTGTCAAGTGCAAAGGTAATATTTGAATACGATGGAGGATTACTCGGAAGGTTTGACGATCTACACGAAAGAGAATGTGACTGAAGATGGATACACTGGGAACAGCGTTCCAATTGAAATCCCGTTTCTCCCATTGGGATTGTTGATAATCGTGGTGACCCTTTTGGGAATCATTGGTAATTTCTTGAGTTGGCTCGTCCTGTCCAGAAGGTAATTAGAAAAATTAATAAATTATTTGAATTATTGATTTTTTGTATTAATTATGATTTTTGGCACAAAGGCGTCTGCAATCATCGTACAGCGTGTTAACTATTGGACTGACTGTTGTAGACACAGTTTATTTGCTAACAAAGCTCCTGCGCTATGGGATTGCTTCATTTTTTACTTACTTCAACATTGCTTCGCAGTACACGAACGTTTTCCTGCAGATTGTCGGTCCCTACTTACGACCTATCACGTTCACAGGTAATTAACAGAGTTGTGATCATTAGCACTGATTAACATGGTGACAGTTATTCGTTAGTAATTTATTTGTCTTTTGTTAATTATGTTTGTATAGCAAATACTGCGTCAACTTACTTTACCATTGCGATTGCCCTGGACCGTTACATAGCAGTGCAACACCCGCTCACTGCCCGCTCTTTTTGCACTCGTCACCGCGCCAGATATTCAGCTGCGATTGTTCTTTTGTTCTCCATCCTGTACAATTTGTCGAGGTGGTGGGAATTTCAGACAGTCACGTCTATTGAATTAAGCTCCAAAAATCAAAGTTATACAAAACATTCTATGGAGATCACGGAACTGAGGACAAACCCGAATTATAAATTGTACTATATTTTCTGGGCGTACTTTGTTGTCATGTTTGTCGTCCCATTTACCAGTCTGACGTTTTTAAATTTCCGTATTTGGATAGGGGTAGGATTAAAAGATTAATTATCAAATGTGTACATATTTATGCAAATTGCTATATTAGTGTGATTGAATATTTGTTTTGCATGTTTCATTAGATTCGTCGTACTGTGCAAAATGGTGTCACACTGACATCGGTTCAAAGTCGAGATAATTCCTTTGCTACTATGCTTGTGGGCGTGGTCTTTGTATTCCTGCTGTGTAATTTGGATTATTTGGTGTTGGACCTAATGGAATTCTTTGAAATTGAGTTTTCCGTATTCTGGAACTATTTGGGCAATTTTCTACTAACTGTCAACTCTGCCATCAACTTCATTATTTACTGTGTTTGTGGATGGAAATTCAGGGAGGAACTGTCCAAAATGTCTACGGGTATTACCTGCTGCCGTAGAGGCAAGACCGGCACTCATGCCATCAATACATCGGGACAATATATGACAAGTACGTACAGTCAGTCCTAGTTTCTTTTGTATGTTAAAGTATGTGGAAATTCTCTCAATTTTTCTAAAGTTAGTGACAGTAAGCAATTTCTCAGCTTCCGTAGAAATGAAAAAACGTTCTCAGGCGCTGGTGGAAATCCTGTATTTTTTCCGGTAAACCAAGTGAGGAAAGTTTAAATGCAAACTACCATGTTTTCCCGTCAATCTTGTTGACAGGATGATTTTCCACCAATGTTCTCACCTAGTGCAGAAATTTAAATGAAGTTGTTATTTATTGTTGCTTTTATCTATTGCTTCTGCAAATCTTTTCGTACTTGGCTCTTTTTCCGATTTTTGCCGTGTAGAATTAATAAATCCAATTTAATTAAAATCGTTCCTGAAAAATACAATTTATCAAATCATTTTATTTTATTCTGTACAGCCGGAAAAATAATTTTTTACATTTAATTTATTTCAAATTTTTCGGGCAAAATAACTTGAATTTGAATTATTATCAGTTCCTGTAGTTAAAATTAATAGGATAAATTTAAACTTGCTTAGATTCTTGCAGAGAATATTGAGAGCGGATTAAAATACATATTTACCAACGTATTTTTTCCATTAAATTCCAATGACAATTAAATGTCAATTTTTTCCCTTCATTAGGAAAATAATTTCTGAATTCATGTTTCTTCAAAATTACATAATGCAAGATTTATTTTATTATTCTTAAAAATATTGCATAAAATTAAATGAATTATTTTCTTATTTTATGCCAGCCATTGCAAAAAGCTAAAAAAGTAAAATAATTATTTCCGTTGTTAATCCAGAAAAATTAAATGACAATTTTCTTCTAATTTACAAACCACCACAATAATGCTGAATAATTATTTTTTCCAGCCGAATATGAAAAGGATTCGTACTACACGACTCAAAATTTCCACATGGAATCACCAACGATAAAATCAGCTCCTATGTAATAACGAATCTATATCTGATTGATGTACACACACAAGCAAATGACTCACTCTGTGTAAATGCAAAGCTTTCCGTGCGTATGAAATCATGTAACCTAAACGATTTGAATGCAATGAGTTAAAGTGAACATTTTGTTGCTATTTTTGCATGACTTGAAATTTCTTCCGGCTGTACCGGCGCCGTCCTCACATTATTACGACTTTATACATTGTAACAGAAGCTCTCAAAATATTCCATAATTTTACAACAGAAACAACTGTCGGAACAGTTGACACGACGAAATGTACACACAAGCTACTAATTCACAGCTTTTAGTGAATTCTAGGTAAAGGTAGTCATAAATAAGCATACTACTTACTACTTAGTAATTTGCTATGCACAGATTATGGTTTATGTGAATTAGCACAGTCATTTTACGATTTTAACGACACGTTTTCTCCCGCCCTCATCTTTTACACGGGAATGCGAGAATCAAACAAGGCGAACAGTTAAAAGAACACAGATGCACGCATACGATTCCTGCTAAAGTCAATAGATTGCCTGTGTAACAGGATGCTCTTACTTTTAGACAGAGATAATATATTACACAGAACATCGTGCGGTGAAAACATTCAGGGGCTGTGAAGACGTGACTGTTTTCTTTCGAACACTGAAATTCCAATTTCATTAGTTTGTTTACTTTTCTACTCGTGCGTTATTTCACTTTTTCCTCCTTCCCATTAGTTACTCATTATTAGTTCACGGAATCAGAGTTCCTTACATAAATTATTATCAAGAGTTGCGTGTGAGCCACTGAAGAAACTAAATCGAGTTCACTTAATTATAATACATGTCAATCCATAAAATTAGCTACTGGTTGTTCTTTTGCTGAATGTTGATTGTCCTGTCAATCTTTCTCAAGTTCAAAAAATTAGTCTTACATATAAGAGCACTAAAACTTGTACATTAAAAATTATTGTAGCAAAAACCTGTTCTCTTGTGAAGATGTCCAAATATGAATTCCTTGGTAGATTGTGGACACAAATCTTTATCCTCCTCTCAATCGGTAAATTTTCGCATCACGAATACTTTTTCTGGATTTATAATTCCAGAAAAGCACACTTTCAGCTTCAGTAGTGGATTAGCGTTTCTCTGAAGTGGAGGTTCACATAAAATGGTCTCTCTCTCTCTCTGGTCTCGTATTCACCGAGCTCATAAGATTAAATGCAACAGAGATTATAAAAGCAGGAAGTGATTTTGCACACAAAATGTACAACACGACATGCAAGGAATATAAACAACTAATCCAGCAGTAACAGACACAACAACAGAATTTTTGTGCAATTTGATGGTGTACATACACACACTCGTGCACTAATTTATTATCACACCATCGGTCAACAGTCTAAAAAGTTTTACTAGTTTTATTTACACGTATTAATAACACATGTACGCGTATCGTGTCATTCTTTATCTACCGTTTTACTGTTGCGCCAAACTTTTAACCCTTCACAATAGTAATAAACTTCAGTCGAAATCTATAAATAATACCAGTCGGATGGGATTCGTATTTACGTTGCTGAAAGGTTAAAATAAAATTAGCACACGACCAGTTCGTGAATTTTTACCGACATGGCGAAATCATAAGCCTCGATAAATACACGTAAGCTATTTAAATTCTGTGAATAATCGTCAATCGGGAAGTACAACGTGGTTAACCACTGATTCAGAGAATGACCCAATTTTTAATTACACAACAACGTAAATATAACCACAAAATTTACAATACATAAATCAACCAAAAACAATTTAGTCTGAATTGAAAATGCAATCCTTCAAGTTTCGTTCTCCTGAAAACTGGAAGAATTATTATTACAGTTTGTGCAACTCGTAGAGTGTGAAATAATTGTAATAAATCGTTCACGGCAAAGATTAGTGAATATTGCCGCCATTTTACTGTGAGCAGAATAATTATGTCTGCATTTAGTGGAATTGAAGAGGACGCACTCAGTTTCAATTACAGTGACAGCGATACTGTCTTTACAACTGACAGCTCTGTAATAAATCTCGCCAATTTTTCCACGACTCCGAAACCGACGGTGACAACGTCCATTAATTTCCTTCCTTTAGGGTTAGCATTAATCTTACTATGTGTCTTAGGACTGGTTGGAAATGTTCTTTGTGCAGTTGTGCTGGCACGACCAAAAATGAAATCCTCTTACAGTACTCTCACACTAGCACTCACATTTTATGACACTGTGTACCTTCTCACGAAACTACTTCGCTATGGCCTTCAGTCCATGTTTTTGTACTCTGAAACGGCAATTTGGTATACGGATATTTTTTATCCAATTCTCGGTCCATTTATGCGAGCCATCACTTTCACATGTGAGAAATACAATTTTTTTAAACTAATTCCTCCATTTATATTAAAACTGTCAATTGAATGAACCCCTTAAAAGAAAATGCTCCTATAATTGGAGAAATTTAAATACCTAGTTGCCATACATAAAAGGGAATAAATTAAAAGGGGTGAATAGATATTTTGCGAATAGAAACTAAAATACAATTTTTGTCCCTGTTTCGATTTCAATTGTATTAGAATTATGAGCGAGGGGCGTAAGCAGAGGAATCTACCCTATGTTAATTTAACCACAACCCGCAACTACTTAAAAATGGAAAAATTAACGTAGGAAGATAGGAAATGCACTTCATATTCTCCTATGTCAATTTTGTCGATTTTGATACACCCCTGAGCATAAAGAATAAGCATAAATAAATTTCGAATATTCTACAGCTCACACTGGTTCGACATATTTCACGATGGCCGTTGCAATGGACAGGTATCTATCGGTCTGTTGGCCGTACCAAGCGAGGGTGTTTTGCACACGAAAACGAGCCCTTAGTACAATAGCCGCTTTGTTTGTATTTTCAACTGTTTACAATTTGCCGCGCTGGTGGGAGTTTCATACCGAAGTGAATTACAGCGAGAAAGATGACGACGGTAATATAAGGACAACCTACTACAAAATGGCACAGTCTCCATTACGACACAATGCTGACTACAAAAAGTACTACATATTCTGGTCGTATTTCTTCATTATGTTCTTCATTCCTTTCACCAGCCTCTCTGTATTTAATTACCTCATCTGGCGAGCGGTAAGTGGTTCATAAACGGATTACAACTACATAATAAATGGTTGCGTAAAAATCTTTTATTTGAATGTTGTGTTTACAAAAAAAGAGAACTTTGTTGTTTCTGTTTTGCCGAAACGGTAAAAATAAAGTTTTCACTGTGCTAATCAGGGTTTCGGGTGTGATTATCACAGTGGGTTTAATTACTGTGATTAATGTGATCTAAATGTTGTAAGGGATAGGGACTTTCAATTAATCCCATCACATTTAATCATAATCCCACTGTGATGGGATATTAGCTGAAAAAGTGTGATTTACGAAACCCTGGTGCTAATGATAACTTTTATTAATGTTTCCTCCGAAAAACAGATCCGAATGTCGGCAAAGAAGCGAGAGAAGTTAACCTCAAGTCAAAAGCGAGATACATCTTTTGCGATGATGTTGTTGTCTGTTGTGGTGGTATTTCTTGTGTGCAGCTTCGACTACCTGGTTTTGGATTTGATGGACTTCTCTGGAAATAGCTACCCGCCCTTTTGGGATCACTTGGGAAATTTCCTTCTCACACTGAACTCGGCCGTTAATTTCATTATTTATTGTGCATTTGGCAACAAGTTTAGAGAGGAGTTTCTACTGTTTTGTAAAGATGTAGCCTGTTGGAACACGAAGAAGCCGGCGCAGTCCAAATCAGGTGATTTTCCATCTTGCGTATCTGCAAAATCACCACCAAGCAGCTATAGTTATGCAATGAATCGTCCTTGTTGAATAAAAAAAATCTAATGCAAAGGAAAATCTTTCATTCTAATAGGTGGAAAAAGCACCTGTAATGTTGCAGCCGATCACACCAGTAATGTTACTAGTAGGATTACAGAGTACACCACCTGAAACACAATTTTTAAACATACTTTTCAATGTTTTATGCTTGATAAAATAAATTTTCAGATAATTTTCAGGCTTCTTCCAATCACTAATCCATAATAAACATTGATTCGTAATTTCTGTATAATTCACATTTAAAATTCTGTATTGAATACACAAATTTCAAAACATAAATTATTAAAAATGCAAGCGAACGCAACACTCACTTAGAAAATAGATGGTGTAACACTCGGGAAGTCTGATTAAACGTTAATTGCAGTATGAAAAATAAAATCCGTTAAAATTCTCTGATTGTTCTGCTTTTTGGAAATTACGACCCACGCCAAAACTCAAAATCCTAAAAATAAAGATTAAAACAATTAATGGGAGACAACATCAATGGCACACCTAAAGTGATACTGGGTTTAGTAATAAATTATAAGTTACAATGACAAAGCTGGCGGCAAGTAAGAGCAGTTTTGTGCCCACGTCCATTTTCACATCATATTGAAGTTTGTACATGTATTTATTTCTATCTCTTCTTTCGTAGTCTCGTAACATTCGTCGGAATTTGGAAAATGAGCCCAAAACTTGAGGATTTTTTGTCGGGTTGGTGGAGACGCGCTGAAATCGAAAGCTGAAGTGACTTCTGATCCATGTTTTAGGATTATGCGACGGGGTTGGCATTACTTTTTTGTGTAGACCGAACTGACCGACAGCTTCGATAATAACCTCACGATTCCGATTTGTAATGTAAAAAATTGGTCTTAATCGCATGTACCCCTTTCGGAAAACGCTCCCAATGTGTTCACCATTTCCAAAGGTTATAGGAAATTCCTGCAAATATGGGGGCAACAATTAAAAATTTATTTGCAGACACACTTCAAGACCTTTACCTACCCAGTGGGATAAAACAAGCAAATTAATAAGTCAAATTTGTCAAGCATAAATTCAAAACATACGAATCATTACATACACTTTCTTAGAATTCAATTTCGTAATTTAATTTTATCGTTTTTTCACATAATAATATACGGATATTTTAAAAAGGTTTGTTCCATCAAATAATTCTACTTCTAGGCTTCTACAGAAGCTAATTTATAAATGTCGGTATAATAAATTCAGGAAGGTGAAATGATTTTCTAAACTGTCTCAAATCGTAGTGTGGATCCAGTAGTATTTTTTGCAGTCTATTACAATTTTTTCTACTGCTACAAAAACGTTTTTTCTATTTCAGCAAAGGGTGACCAGTTTATTTTTTATTTCCGCAAAGGGTGTCTGTTTCCATATTTGAGTAATAATTCACCGTGCAAGATTTTAATTAATTCTGTGCTTTAATTTCTAATAACATGAATATCAGATTCTTGTCCGCTACTATTACCCAAAATTAAGGATTCCTAGGAAGATTGTATTTTAACAGGTACGGTTGTATCCATATGGTTCGTACACCCTAATACAATAGAAATTTTCCTGTTATGTAAACGTAGCTTAACATTGATTTGCAGACAACACAGCATTAAATAATATCCACTCAATTATCAATTCAAGCATTTTACTTAAATGTGCACTTTACTGTTTTATCTGGAAGAAGCCACCGGAAGATAAAACCTCCGCGGAAATTGCAGGCCCGCTTCTCCTCGTTGCGGGTGATGCTGAAAACGTGGGAAGCCCACGAGTCGACGACCTTTGCGGAGAAAGGTAGCCGAGAATTGGAGAAAAATCCACAGGAAACAAATTCCTGCAGACAATTCATTGCCTCCGTTTTAGAAAAGACGGAAGTGCCGGTTGGTGTGCAAATTTCATACGTAAAATCCATGTAGTTGTCCACATTGTCCATTCCCTTCTCACAGGGGGTCGTCTGCTTCACCAGAACATACGGCACTGTCGACAAAAGCTTTAGACCCAAAAATGCTTGCTGATGCTTCAACATTACTATTCTTTTGAAAAACAAATGATTTTTCTTCATGCTACAATAAATTATGCAATAAATTTTTACAGTATTATTTACATACATTTTTCGAAAGGGTCTATGTATCTGTAGGGCCAGTTGTTATTGCAGAACAACCATGACGGGGGTGGAAGTGTACTCAACTGTGGGGGAGCCTCTGGGTACAGCCCTGCTGTCGTTACATTATGAATATAAGTGTCGTAAAAACTCTCTTCCAAGCCGACAACCTCTTCTTTTCTCGGTTCTTGTTCTTTTTGCATAACCGACTGTGACTTTTCAGATGGTGATGATTTTAGCATATTTAGTAGAAACATTTTGACAGCGAATTTTGATCATCTACTTCCGCGATATTCTGCAGAAATCGTAGGAAGCGGTCTCCTCCTCCACATGCTACTTTTACTGTGTGCTTTATCGAATTGTTGGTATAAAAATCGAAAAAATGAGCACACTGTACAAAAAAATTAATTTGATGTTATCGGTGCCAAAAATTATTAAAATGCACATCACATAGATGTCCATAGTGACCAATCTACAGTGTACGAAAAGTGCGCAAAAGTGACTTAGCACAAATGGAAAGGGAAGAATCCGGGGGCGGTCGCCCTATAAAAGAGTGTTTAAAGAAAAAAGTAAAAGCGAATGCGTAAAATGTCCAAATTTTGCACTTAAAATGTGATTTTCTCGAAAATTTTGGAGTAACTGAATTTTTTTCTAAATCTTGGTGTTTTAGGGGCTAATACCCACCCCTGGAAGTCCACCACAGATAAATTAAAAACTGGAAAGAATTCCATTACAATTTTGGCACGATTCAAATGAATTCGGATAGAAACATTGAAAAGTTGAACAAAGTCCATTGAACCGTTACCAACTACGAGTGCCTAGAACAAGCGACAGTAGAAATGCATTCAAATAAATTCAATTGCTGTTCACTTTTCGAATTCATCGCTACTCGCTTTATATAGACACTCATTCTGGTCGTAACGGTCACATGGACTTTGTTTATTATGTACATACTTTATGCATCCAATTCACTTGTTTTATTCATTTTTAACTATAGCATTGTGTTTATCTATAGAATTGCTAAGTTAGCATTGCTTTATAAATGTATACCAAGAATATAAAATTTATAATAATTATATTATCTCATTCGTAATGCATATTTACACTTGCCGTGCCCATATCTAATTATTTACAGTCTAGTGTATCACAGTAATTGATATGTTGACCTGACCTGACAATTATCGCTGATAGCGTCGTCGCATGGAGTCTCGCTAAATTAACATTGCCCTTGGATTCATAGAGAATACAGAATGGAGGTAACAACATTATGGCACAACTCCACAGAGCTCATTACTGGCACAGGTAGAAGGATTAAATAAATGTGTTTGTGCTTCGATGCACTTCCCTAATGTAAATTTAAATATGCACAATGCTGGGGAAAGAATGTAAAATGTTTACATAGCGATAGCGAGCACTGAGCCAGTGTATGTGACATTATTTGCTAAGCTTTCCGGTCTGATTACACTTCAGTGATGCACATTCATTTTTTATCACCACACTTAAATGTCCTTCACCAATAATACGCTAACTTAACTTCTTTTTACCACATTGAACTTAAAAAAGCGTTAAAGTTAGTGCTTTCGAATGCAAAAGTCTATTAATTTTTTCACAAAATAATTCATAGAACCTAATGAAATTTGGAATGTAAAGAATCAAATTAATTATCAAAACGGAGGATACATCTGTTAGTCTAATTATTTAATACATTATTTGTTTTTATGCATAATTAAACGATGGAATTCTACTTATAAATGCAAATAATTCAATTTAAAAAACGAAAACATTCACTTTCACAGTAATGCTATGTAAACATGACTGTGATTCATATTGCACAAATTCTTACTCCACGGCATACACAGAAAATTCGCAATTTCATCATGAAAGTAAAAGTGTTTCGGTGCGTATGCAATAAATACGTATCCGTGCACTAATTATCTGTGTCTCCTGCTTGTCGCCAAAAGAGTGCAAAACAATAATACAGCATGTACCAAAATACATAATAGTGTACCGCAAAC
Organism: Plutomurus gul; assembly: GCA_019776185.1. Lineage (NCBI taxonomy): Eukaryota > Metazoa > Arthropoda > Collembola > Entomobryomorpha > Tomoceridae > Plutomurus > Plutomurus gul. The sequence goes on along the minus strand of JABASC010000095.1, from coordinate 50,911 downwards.
AAAAATATAATTGTCAGCAAATTTTTCCCTTCATGTATTGTAAGTACATATAAAATTAATTGCGGGACAAGCGATTACGGTAGATAGACAGAAAACATCCCACCGAAGAAAACACTTATTGAACTATGTGATCAGTGTTTCGGGGAGTGTGATTTTCGCAGTGGGATTAAATATTTTGAAACGTAGAATCACAGAGACGCTTGGCGTGATTAATGTGATCTATATGTTATAAGGGATAGGGACTAATCACATTTAATCACCAATCACACTGTTTAATCCCACTGTGATGGGATTTTAGCTGAAAAAGTGTGATTGCAAAACCCTGTAAGTGGGGCATCCAAAACTCTGCAAGGGCTTTGAAAGGAAAACAGTATTTATCACGCCATAGCAAAATTCCATGGAATTGATGATGCAGCGAAATACTTTACCATGTGTCACTCGTTCCATTCTTACAAGCTGCATGACATAGAGATTCTGTATCCTTACAAAACCTCCTACCCATCACTCGCTAATCAAATCACACACTTAATATACTGTTTACAACATGTACGAACATTAATAACACCATAATAACGTCTGTGTCTATTATGCACAAACAGAACATTGCGAAATTACAATTTAGAAAAGCAACAGCATGCAGAAAGCCGTCCAGAGCTCTCAGCATCTCCATCTCACTCTCACAGTATGGGCGATTTAATAAGAACAAGTCCTGGACACACACAACAAGAAGATAGACACCTAAAAAAACATTCATTTAGTTGTAAAATCTGCTCCAGGCATTATTATAAAGTGTGTTCACATGGTTCTCGCAATGTTATATACATATCTCACCCACTCACAGGCTCAAGCCTTCATTGTCTCCGTGTGTAGGTAGGCTTATGGTAATAACGAAGCAAGTCAAGTAATACAGAGCCAAAGGAAACTACGACTAAAATAATAAGCAGAGTGAGTGAGTATAGTACAGCGTGGACATTCGGAGAATTCATTATGAAACTGTGTAGCCTCTATATAACATAATGTACATATATAGTGCACTGTGCACACCAACTAAAACTAACTGAAGGTACACACGAAAGTATAAAGCAAAAAGCTTTACTTACTTTTCGTTATCGAAGTCAGTTGTGTGTTGCCTTGACTGAAAAAGGCTGAACTGCATATTCTGTGACTTTGGATGCTGAAATGCAGACGGCGAGTTCAACTGTTACGTATACGCTATAGTGCTCAATGTGTTGTTGATGGTTGGTGGTGGTGATTTGGTTTCTTCGCATTCGATAAATTGCCGCTTCGCTTACTTACTACTTGAAAAGAGTGAAGTTGAGTTGAGTTACTTAACATAATGCATAATCAAATGAGATAACAAGTTTTCCACTCTGTAGTCTAAAGTGTTGTATAATAATATCCTAGAATGCATATAGTCAAGTAGTGGTCGGCTGGTACGGTGACCATCAACTCTGTTACAAATTGTAAACGAAACTTTACAGTCAAATTTTTAAATCTCTAATTGATAAAACTCTTTTTGGAATTTTCTTGTAGCTATTCTATTGTGTGCAATCTGTGAATGAATGTTTAGGGGAATCTTTGTGATCTAATTGAAGTGGGAATTCTTCAAAGTTAAAAAGATTGAAGGAATTTCGATTTCGGACGTAACGAAGTAATTTGTATTTAAGTGGAAAGTGCAATATTATAATATACGTTTTGGAGTGTCGTCTTTTTGATAAGCAATAATAAGAAATAAGGAACAAACTAAATAAAAGGAGAAAAGCGAAAATTCTACACAGAAATCGTTTGGAAGGAACCAAGAAATAAAAATAAAACACGGTATAAACGTGATCGTGGCAATAAATAAAGGTAAATAGCTTTTTTGCAAATGAATCTTAATTTAAAATCTGAAGAATTGACATAATTACTGAAATTTAAGTGAAACCCTGTGGAACAAGCAACGTGCAAACTCATAATGAATTCTTATGAATTTTCACTGTGGATTTTCTACATCAATGACAAGAATTCGGGTTATTTTATACATTCACTTCTTACAGGTAAATTTTCCCTGAAAATCCTTAAAAACATCTCTGAATTTTTTATATTCACAAAGCATAAGTTAAATGCAATTCGCACAATATTGCAGAATTCTACCAACTATAAGCTGCATGCAGATAAAAAACGAAAAATTATTTACTACCCCTACAAAGTGAATATTGAATATGCAAAGTAGTAGTAATATTATTACTCTCATAAGTGCAGTAATAAAAGCTCGTTGAATATGTAACAGTGTACAAGTAGACAGGGACACACATGCACATAAAATCTCCTTTAACTTCGTATCAGTATTCAAGTGAATCCTTTCATGATAATATTATTGTCATTTGCAATTGAACCAATAAGAAGATGAAAGCACGCGAGAACAATAATCAATAGACAAAGTCAGACTGAATCCGACCATGACTTTGTTAATAATATGAAATCCCTTGATTATTCCACTTCTCTAGCAATTTATATATGCCACAAAATCAACACGGAATTCATTTATACTTTACATAGTAAACGGAACCTTGAACTTCAATATATTTGTCCATATATAAAATATACATACATAACATATAGTTTCGTGTATTTACTTAACCGTATGATATCATACATTAGCTATTGCCTTTTCATGTTAACTTTGAATGAGAAATACGAGTAAAGGAATTTCAGAATTTATTCAAAATTATGCCATTGCCATTGCTAATTGAATGTCTGGTCTGTCTGTCTCCTCCGTTCCTTTTACATTCAATAACCGTCAACCGGTGAGCCATGCGGTCTTATCATTCGTCGGAGAATTTAGTTACACAGATAAGTTTGTCTGCCATAATTAAGAACCATCACACATACTAGAAGTTTACCCCGTCTGTATGATGTCCTTCATACATCACACATTGAATTTTGGACCGCACTTTACAATGCTACTGATTGCAATGTAAATTAACAGGAAATTTTCAATTTGCAAAATTATAACATGAGGAAACTCTAGCAAACGTATATTCTTATTGCTCTACATTTATGCATACGTTATTATAGAATTATACATAGAATTAAACTGCAGGGTTTCGTAAATCACACTTTATCACCAAAATTGCAGGACCTATTTACATTGTGATTAATTTTGTATAAACTTTCCAAATTTAATATACGGTGCAAGACTGAAGGATTATTTCATTAGCAAAGGAACAGAGTTTTACTATAAATCGATGCGATGTGTCAATAACACTTCTTTAGAAGCAGCACATAACCACATGACGAGTAATGAATTGGTTCTGCAATAATCATTAAAAAAAAGAATCCTTATTATCCAAAAAATGTTTTTGCAAAATCCACTTCTTTTCAGTCTGCCGTGCGTTACGAGCCAAGGTAAGCGTTAAGAAAGAAAGATTGTCTATTTAACTGCATTGTTGCAGTTGCTGCTAGCCACTATAATATAAGGATTCCATTCTGAATGACTGGTAGTTCAGTAATCAGAGCAATAATAGGTATAGCTACTGTAGTATAGTAGCACATAATAATAGATAGAAAGTTAATGGTAAAACTGCAGCATTTTTTGTATGCTGACTGTAGAAATGAGGAAGACGGGAGTGTGAGCTACCGCATTTTTACATCAGATGGTCAAATTCTATCTCTACATCTGTAAGAACACTTTTTTTTATAGATCTTTCTACGAAAAGCTACGGAATCCGCAATATAAAACTTTTCTAGTAGAAGCTCCCCTATCTGTTTTATGTTTGCAGAAGAAGGTGGTATATTTAAGGAGCACTGCAGTACTGATCGTACTCAATATAAACTAAATTATAGCGGTGCACAGCCATTCCTTAGAAGAGCTAATTCAGCTGAATCTAAGGATGTGTCATGAAATGCAGACCAAAAAGAATTCATCAGGCCAAGGTTTCCTTAAAAAGCAAAATAAAAGAGTAATTTCAACTTTTTTTTTGCTTTTTCGATGCTTTATTGCTGTTTTGGCTCTTTTTGTGATTTTACTGTTTTTCGGAATCCCAGTATAAATAATTCCTACATTTTGAAAGATGTAATGTGCAATAATTTCTAAATTAAATGGTTTAGAATTGAATTAATAATTAAAAAAAGAGCATTTTGCTGCAGGAAAGGGCTTCAATTCGTTTATCCATTTATAATAACATGCAGATTGTGAAGATATTTTGTAATTAATCATACAATTGATTTTCTAAAGGTAAAAATTCATGACAAATTATAGTTTTAGGCTGAAATAATCAAAATAGCAAAAGGATGTCAATTTATTCTTAAGCTAAAAGCGCTATTTTCACCAAAAAGCAATTTTTTTTACTAAACATTACGTTTTTGCTTAGAATATATTTCGAATATGGATCTACCAATAAAGTCTACTGCAATAATGTTCGATTGCGAAAATTTGCACTTGGTGTGCATGTTCTTAAAATTATGTTGTAATGAACTTTACTATCGAATTAGTTCATACACAACTCAAGCGAGAGATTTGCAAATCCATCTTTGTGGTTCACAGTCGTGTACACACAAACTGACACAAGCTCGCGTGCACGCCGCTACATTATGGCAAAGGTGTGTTATAACTAATGTCAGGCAGATTTCCAATTATTATCTTATTTATTTTGTTAATAATTTCGAAATGTTTATTGTTATTTCCTCGTGCAATGTTTTTTTACACATTTTTCTAGAGAAATATCTCAAACAAGAAAAAATGGAGGTTACAATATTACAAACGCTATTACAATCTCTTTATGTATGCATTTTTTGTTACATATTTTCACTATTGAATGTTTACTTACAGAAAGAGTATGAAAGAAAGGATTGTCTTAATATTCATACATAGTATATCACTATATCAGCATATTGTATAATAAAGCTATACTGTAATAGGTATATGTATTGTAGAGCGAGTTAAAGTTGCAATCCTCCGTGATGTGAAACAACTGAAGAACGTCCAGTTTAAAAATAGATTTTCTACGTTACATTTTCCATCTTATTATCTCGTACGACTGGCTTCAGCGTATCATACACACATAAACAAGGCTGCACAGCTTCATACTCGGCCACAGAGAAACGAAACGGTTGAGCTTTTAAACCAATCTGTTTTCTACTACAACGAATTCAACTGCACTCAATGCAAAAACAGTCCTTTCCCGTTATTACACACGCAGAGACCTTGTGCACAGATACTCCACTTGTTTCACTCTTCAATAATATCAACATTATTTATTCTAGTAATTAATTAACGTTTAAATTTGGAAAAAATTTAAATCTACATGTTTTAAATGGAAAAGTTTGATTTACGAAACCCTTGACATGGTACACTTGACAGTTTCCTGTTTCAATTAGTATTATTATTATTGGTGTCGCAAAAAATCTCTCAATTCAATTACCAAGTGCTTTTAGAATAAATTGCAAAGTGATTGGCCCCCACTTTACGTCAACGTATCTATAAGTGAGCAAGATTTTCTGTCTGCCCTTGTAGAGATTATTTTATTTTACAGTTAAATACAGAAAATGAAATAAACTCACTGTTCCGTGCAAAGGAGTTTGTTGTCACGCCTGAAACATCAAATACTTACTCCGTTCCCATTTTTTATTTCATCCGTTCCTTGTCTCTACAAAAATACCAACACCTGAAAAGAGAAGATTCAATTGTAAATACTTTTTGTAATTTGCTTTTTTGCATAAATAGAAACAGGGAATCAATTATTCATGAATTGACACATAAAAACTAAATTTCCTTTCATGTGTCCATAATTATAAATTTCACTTGTGGTGATTATCGTGAAAAATAGATCGCATCGGTTGAATTCACTGGAAATGAAAAGTTGTGCTGGAAATTAAGGAAAGTTTTATTTAAACAGGAAATGACTCAGAGGAAACTAAATGTCAATTCAAATGTTCGCATTATCGATGTAGGAGCTGAGTGAGTGCTTTTTTTACATTGTGTGTTGTGTATTACCAGTGTACGAGTCTAATCTAACATTTGCACTGGTTCGCTATGTTGTGCTGTTCTCTGACCGACATGCATTACGTACTTTGGTAATCAGTATGTAATAACAGTTTGATAGCGCTTGATACGGTAACAGCGGTTATTTAATTTCTTGCTAGAGGATCCAGCTCAGGGTCAATATTTTATTCCCTTTTAAATCCATTGCAAAAAGGGAGTGAGAGTCTCCCTTTTAACCACTTGGTGGACAAAAGCAAAAATTAACAAAAAAAAAACGACTTATTAAAAATTTCCATTCAAAATTTAAAAAAAGTTAAAGCCCGTATGACCAGCCCTTCAATTTTCCCCATTTTTGCCAGTGGGTATTTGGACACTACATCAATTTTAACCACTTGGTGGACGAAAGTGGCAAAAATGAACAAAAGAAACACTTTTAAAAATTTCCATTCAAAATTTTAAAAAGTTGAAACCCGTCAATTTTTCCCATTTTTGCCAAGTGGGTGTCTGTAATTTTTATGCGCACTTGAATGTACATTAAAATAGTCTGCTCTTCTTCAAAGCTGACAACAACGAATCACTTGATCTATACGCAATACCAATATTTACGTACGAACGAAAGCAATAAGTAGCAATAAAGTTTCCATTAACCCTAGAGCCTTGGCCTTAAGTACACAATGACTAATATTCTATTCAATTTATCTTGAACTGCAGTTCACTCATAAAAGCGATACAAGTATTGTGTTCTTAAAAAGAAACCAAGAATTCTGAGAACAACGACAGACCAACCATTAAAACGTAAACAACAAGAATATTTAATTACATTTTGAGGTTTGCATCGTGTAACTACGAATTAAGACTTTTCCTTTCATATTTATTGTTATGTGCGTGCCACTGTCAACCGTGGAAAAATTAGTTGATGCATGCAAGGCAAGCAAAAGATTAAAATGTCTGTCATATAGATTATATCACGCGTATAAATAGTTCGCGGTTGAACTGTCTATCTCTATCTCACCGTAATTAAGAGCAGGAAAAAATAAAGTCAGAATAAGCATTTTTCTTTTTGCTTACATTTACAAAAATTTCTCTTATTTTTGCAGATTTTTCCTGGACTGATCGTAACCTTTAAGGACTGACTATAGAATCACAACATTGGAAACTGAAATTAAGATATTATATTTGTTAAAAGCAAACAACCAACCAAAAAAAACATTCTCGAGCTTTCACACATTGTATGTACATATACAAATCGTAAAAGTAACCAATACTGCAGGTATACAGATTGCAGTGATTCAGTTTACGAGCGTCTGCTGCTGCCTACTTAGCTTGTAAATATCCCGAAGGAGTCTCTCCCTACTTTGAAGAAATCCGTTGCAACGTTATTCGATCGTCGGCAGGGAAGCTCGCGAAAAAAAGTAATCTTAAAATCCGAATCGATTGCAGCAAATGTTTGTCGTATTTACTTACAAATAAAAGCAGTGGGGCCTACGGAGCAACTGTCGTTACTTCACTGACCGACTTTCTCTTTCTCAGGTTGTGAATGTGAACAATGGTTGTCATTTCATCTGCGGCAGTGAAAGAAGCACAGTACACCCACCTACATTATTAATATGTAATACAAATTTATATATGAAGACTGTAATTCTGAAAGAATTGTTCTTCCATCATGTGAATATGTGACAGCAATAATTGTATTGTTCCATACGTGTGTTGCATTGCATAATACGTAGTAACCATACACCAAAGTAATTCTCTGGAGAATTTCTCTACGTCGATACTTTCTCTCTTTCTCATCAGTATTGCAAGACAAAGAAGTTATTTCGTTGGTGACGCGGTGCTGGAGTCAAGAGTTAATAATATTTGTGCAGTTCGTGTTTCCTGTTCAAATGTCAAATGTGAAAAGTAGCTTTTTCTTCATGGTTGCTTCTTGTGTTGTCAGCGAGAACGCTCAAACTGTAAAGCAAAGTGAAAGTGTAGTGGCTGCTGAGCGGTGTTGCAATGCCCGGTACGACATCAGACTTTCTGGGGAAGTCCACTGACTGGGACTCTGGTCAAGATTCTCCTCAGGTATGCATCTCATTCATACGTAATATTTTATTTATACATTTATCGACTTTCTCTTTTTCATGTTCTACAAAAAATCGATTAATAAAATAAATAATAATTGGCAAATACAAACTTCAAGTAAAATTTGAATTTTTGTTTTACAAATCCAAAGAAAAGTGGGAATGAATTTGATTTTTTTTCAATCACACCTTTCCAGATAAAATCCCATCACGGTGGGATTAATTGGTGTATTCCTTATCCTTTATAAACATATATAAATCATATTAATCTCTGTGAACAAACATTTGATCACAGTAATTAATCCCATTGTGATAATCACACCAGAAACCCTGATAGAGACCTCATGTGACTTGTATGATTACTTGGTTTATTATTTTTGAAGATGTGTCTGTGGTCTTGGACATTTATGATTTATCAATTTTCCTGACAGACCTGACAGATTTATGTTTCTTTTTAATTAGGACTGGAACCGAGAGCGAGGTGACAGTATGAAATCTGGAAGCGGTCGGAGTCTGGCGAGCGGTGGGAGTAGCAAAGCAGACGCTGCCTCCACCAGCACAGAGACCTCGGTGAGTGGTGCGAGTGGTGGAAGTGGTTCCCCAGCAGCAGCAGCCGCCACCGTAGAACCCAACAAAGAACCCAAAGATTCCACCACAAAAAAGTCCACGTCGTGGGTCAAGAATATCGGAATGCGTACTCTTCGTCTGCGAAAGAATTCTGAAAGTTCCCGCTCTAAACTGACCCTGTCAGGCTCTCAGAACCTGAACAACGTGAACAGTCTGGACCGGTCATCGTCAAAGTCGTCCAAAGGCAAACAAAACCTGAATGTCAACAATGTGGACAATAAATCGGACAAAGACGTCCACATGTCAACAATATCCTCCTCCAACGGCAACAACGGTGCGACAGGCAAACAGAAACCGGCGGAGCACGTGAAAGGCAAAAATAATCGTAGCAGTGGCGCGTCCCTCAATGGCTCCGCCTCTGCAACGGTGGCTGGAGAAAACCCGGGTAAGTTAAGTCTACTACACAATAAAAATAAATTCTCTCGCTAGTTGTGAACATGTTTTCCCCTTGTGCTTTTCTCTCTCTCTCAATGCTCTGCTGCTATTTCTCACGCTCGCTGCTTGCTGCCGACTCTGCCACTGCTTTTACTCCTCCGAATGGTTACAAAAGAGCACAGGCCATCTAATCTATGTAAATTAACCAGGGTTTCCGGCTGTGATTATCACAGTGGGATTAAATACTGTGATCTAATGTTTCTAAAAGTCTTATCACAGTGATTAATGTGATTTATATATTGTGAGATAGAGGGAGTACCAATTAATCCCATCACGTTTAATCACAATAACAGTATTTAACCCCACTGTGATGGGATTTAATATGAAAATGTGTGATTTACAAAACCCTGCTAGTACCTATACTACTCGTAGTAGAACCATGAATGGCTCTATTGTGTTCTCTGGCAACGTGGCCACAGTTAACCGACTTCGGGGGGATATTATCGATTTGCGCCGGTCGGATCGGGTTCCTTATGCCTCATCCCTCACTACCCGGCTCAGATCAATAAAAGTTGTCAGATAAGTGTACACACTCACAGAGTGCACAGAAGGGAGACGGGCTTTTGCCAGCTTCTGCCATTACATTCTCCGTACACATAAATATATGCTAGCAAGTAGCCAAGCCACATAGCACACAGAACGGGAAGTTTCCTTTGTAGGAAACTGAATAGAAAATATCCATCCTCTGCTTCTCTCTCTCTCGTTCGTTCCTGTCTCTGTTCACAGAGAGATACATTATTATTCCTCCTCAATTTTACATCTATTCCTAATATTGTGTAGCGTGTGTTGTGTGTCTGTGTCCAAAATCTGTGTACTACTAATTCACTGCTTTGCAGTATTGCATGCTGTGAGTTTGGTCTTCGTCCTCTTACTCACTGACTCGTGTTCTGTCTCGTCGTCGTCGTCGTCCTCCTCCTCCTCTCGTCTGCTCCTACTAACTACTGACTTGTATTTCCTCTATTACATAATACTGTGACAGTATCTTCTCTTTTCTTATTCTTTTAATATATCTAATAATGTGACTGTTCCACTCTGCTACGTGAATACACAGACATTCAAGTGAAGATAGGTTACGTGTGTCCCACTTCCCTTTTACAATGCAATCTGTGACAGACAAACTGAAGTGGACTGTGACGAGAATATTTCACTACTACTAAAGTACCTTATGAGTATATAGCTACAATTTACTACATTCCTTCATGTGCTGCAATAATAATGTAATCTGTGACATTGGTTATACGTGGTGTGTACTGTACTCTTTTCCGAGATAATAGATGCCTACTCCCTTTTTAATTGAGTGGGCACACTGTAAGTACTAGAAGCGACGTGAGCATTTCTCTATTATTTCGTATAGGCCACAGCAGTGACCCATCACTTTCCCATGTAATAATATCATCAGCTCACCTCCACTAATTCCCTCGACTGAGAGAGAGTCTGCTGCTGCTGCTGCTGCTTGTTGTTTCTATGTTCTTCTTGTGTGTGTGTGAGGTGTGACGCGGAGAGAGTGACAAATTGAAAGCGGGAGAGCTATATTTTATTAGACTTTCTCCTGTGTGTACGTGTGACGGAGGAAAATTTTCCCTGCGAGACAGTCGACGACTAATGAGTTTTGCAATTAGATTATGTGGGGACAGAGTCAGCAGATTCTTTTATGTGTAGAGAACGGAGCACACAATGTGTTTGTAATATATATTTAGTATGAGAAGGCCCAATGCTACGAAGAGTCTGCATAATAATATTCCATTCACTGCTGCTGTTACCACAGACAGGAGGGTGAGAGGAGAACACAGGACGACGACGGCCCACCATCACAAGAATCCAATTTCTTTCTCGTCTGCTTGGAATTGGAGAGGAAATTATTTGGCTGGAGGCTGTTGACTGTCTATAATCATGTTTAAAAGCAGGACAGAGTGTTTGCCAGATTTTATATGGCAAAATGCGTCTCAACGTTTAAAGAGATACATTTTAAAGTAGCTTTATAAGTGTGCTGAGTTTTAAATAGTGTTTTAGCTGTAAGAGAATACATAATTACTGTATATAGCTAGAGAAATATATTATTCAGGTAGTATATATATATAACGCGAAATTTTTATCGTCACCAGGCTGGGCACACATGGAATATGACTTCTGTGGGCTTTGTTGGTGTTATTAGTGGGAGGGGCGTTGGACAGGTTTTAGGAAATAATGGAAATTGTCCAATTCTGCTAAAAAGTCAAAAGTGCAACAACAAAAGTGTATTAACGTATGCAAAGGCTAAAAAGAAAGTCATAATTTCATAAGAGCAACGGAGCAAATCAGAAGAGTGGAGTGTTTTTGTTGGTGGTGGTGGTGGTGTGGTGTCCGCGTCTCTCTTGTTCACTTGGCATACGTCTAGAAATGTTGCCGATACAAACTCTGCGAAGACGGGCGAGCCCTTTCCATTTGAAGTGTAATTAAAAATTTAGCATTTTACATTACTTTCATTCCACTTTGGTTCGTATATATAAGGTAGCTATATTCTTAAAGTTACTCTGTACTTACTTTTATAATACCGTAGCGATGGTACAGATTAAAATATCATGTTTACTTAGCACTAAGCACAGACACATATCGTCATAATAAATATTTCAGTATGTACTTAACGTGTATACACAGGGAAAAGACACACACGCAATCCTTTGAACATTTACATTTCGTAAGAACACAAAGGAAAAGTCAATGATGATAAGGATGACGCATAAGTTAGAAATAAGATTGTCACGAGCTTTGTGGAATACATAATAAGAATTGAGTGTAGTGTTCTATTTTAAATGTAAGTGTATTAAATTGGGCACACACGATTATATTAATTATAAGTAAAGAAAAAATATTTTTTTAAAAACCTGTAAATAAAGAAATGGGTGACTTGCGTGCCTTTGTTTAGGTGAGACGTTTAAGCAAGCGGTAATGTAGATGACGTGTAGGAAAAAGGTATAGGATCGAACGAAAGGACCCTTAATTTATTTAACTCTCACATCACACCAATCAAAGAAATGGACAGACTAGCTTCTTACCGCTATAGCCATTGTCTGGGAATAGGTACTTCACTTTATGAATCTGAATTTTGTGATGTCCGTGTTCTGTTCCGTTTTGTCCTGTACATTATTGTCTTTGTAATTATTGTTGTCTGTACACGTGATGTGTTCCTATTCATTTTTCGACCAATCATTTTTTGACTTTTATTTTTGTTTATAAATTCAAATTGAAAATTCGCACATTTTTTGCTGTTCGATTAACTTGCTATATTTTTTAGAGAAAATATTGTGGAGAAGATCCCGTGGTATTTCTACTGCTTTATTATATTATTAGTTCATTTAGTGAATAAGTCATTAGAGAGAAAAGTGTAAAAACTGTAATTTTGTGTGGGCGAAAAGTTTTGTGTAAATATTTTGAGATGATTACAGGTGAAGAAACTGTAAACATGCAATGGAATATTTCCAATTCACGCAAACATAATAATGTAGAATATACATTGCAATTACAAAATTCTAGATGAAAACAACCACATGGAAGATAATTAAATTTTATCTTGCGTTCTTAATTATGTTCAAATTAGTTTGAAGTTTGTTTTTGCTTCATCTGGGGCATCAAAGTGCACAGAAAGTAAAAGTAATGTAGAAAATAAACGTGGAAGAGCTTTATTACACTCGTTCACTTACGATTTTATTTGCTCGAGATGGTTAGATTAGTCTGAAAATGGCAAAAGTTTCTACGAACTTTTTCTGCTGCTGCTGTTATTACTTATTAGGTAGTGAAGTTATTTATTATTTGCACTGTGTAGCTTAAATTTTGCATGTAGTTCGACTGCCTGCATGGAATGAGGTGCTTCAGTTTGTAGTTTGGTGGACGAGCTGAGAAGAGATACCCTTTTTATCTAGTGTCTGAAAGTAGTACAGTAATTTATGCCCACCTCTAATATATTTATCTCTGGTTCAGTTTCAGTAGTTATCGTTATACAGCTAGCTTATGGTTTGACTCAAAAGATAAATTTTTATGCTTATTAATTTGTTATTATCATTGTTCATACGACAAAATAAGAATGTCCAAAGTTAACCAACAATTGTAATTTCAATTTTGAATTGCAGACAAGCAAGATCCTGCCCGCTTTATTGGAGAAGGCATGTCATTCAAGGCGAAATTAATTGGGGTGCTTGAAGTGAGTGGACCAAGAGGTGACCGCATTTGTCAGGTAAACCACATTTGTCAACAGCAGTGTAATAAATGTCTAAAAATCGTTCAAAAATCATGAAGAGATCAATTTTTGTAATTAGGAAGCGTTGTCCGAATTGAAAATGGCAGTGAAAGCTGCTGGAGAGCATAAACAGAAGATTACCATTCATATAGCATTAGATGGACTGCGCATTAGAGACGAAAAGACTGGAGTAAGTAGACAACATTAATATTTTATCATGTGCAGAGTTGGATAATTTCAGCCTAACTGCAAACAGAAATGAGAGCAGATTTTTTTATGTTAATTGATTCAATTGTGTCGTGGTCATGTTGCAATTGCAATGTTGTGTTATGTAATTACAGGATTGTTTGTATCACCACGTCGTTCACAAGGTTTGATATTTAAATATTATTATTTTGGCATCATTAACTAAATAGCTGCCGTCTAAGTCTAAACTTACACTTGTATACTAATTTGTCTTTTGTTTTTTTCAAAAGATCTCGTTCATAGCTCAAGATTTAACGGATGGTAAGTCAAAAAAAATTATCCATTCAATCCAAGATTTTATTCATTCAATAATAAAATTATTCGTGTATTTTTATTTTTAGCGAGAGCTTTCGGCTACATTTTCGGATCTCCTGACGTAAACATTTTTACAAGATTATTTCTTACTTTATTTCAGATATTATTACATAATTTATGTATTATATTTTTTTTATTCAGACCGGACACCGATTCTTTGGCATAAAGACAGAGAAGTCTGCCAGTCAAGTTGTGATTGCCATGAGAGACTTATTTCAAGTAGTTTTCGACTTGAAAAAGAAGGAAATCGAACGGGCCAAGCAACAATTGGAGGTTAATTTAATTCTACAATATTTCAAAACTACAAACTAGCATTTTAACGCTTTAAAATTCTTTCATTTCAGATGCAACAGAAATTCTTGGCCACAAGAGCTGCAGAAACAGCTCCGAACATTCGAGTGAGTTGTATAATAATTTACTACGTACTTATATCCTTTCAATTGTATGTTATGTGTATTGTAAGTAATGTAACTGTGTGAAGTTAATAAATTGTCATTGAGGTCATGGAGATTAATGAGAATGAGGCGTTGTGTTTCGTTGCAGTCGGATCTGAAAACGACCTCCATTGCTGAGACTTATATTGAGGGCGCTTGTGCTCTGGGTCCTCATTCATCATCTGGAACAGATGCTCCAGAAGTCGACTTACTGAACCTCGAAGTGGAGCTCAACAGTTTACAAGAGGGATTGGACAACATCCATAATAATTTAGTGGACTCAGTTGGACCTTTTCGAGGAAGCACAGCCAGCATCTCAAGTGATCCCATGAACCCTGTTCCGAAATTTTCTAATCTCAGTGTATCCTCTTCAAATACAAATAATCCTACACCTGTTCCCGCTTTATCCAGTGATCCTTTCGGAGATTCTTTTGATCCTTTTGACGCAGCAGCCCCCGCTCCTCCTCCAACCTCCACTGTCAACATGAGTGTGAATAGCAGCTCGACAAATTTCTGCCTATCGAATAATAAAACGACGATCATGGGAAACCATTATAGTTCGTCCTCTTGTAACAATTCTGCTTTAACGTCACCGTTTGCCACGGACCCTTTTGCACAAGTGGACCCGTTCCCAAAACCCAAATTTGGAGAGTCAGAGTTTTTCAGTGCAGATCCTTTTGATAGTCCTGTCACAAGTTTTTCATTCAACTTTTCCAGTGATGGGATTAATGCTGTGGGTAACAACAGTGCCTCCAAGAGCTCAGAAAATCGATACATCGTTAGTTCTAATCACCCCACTCAATCGTCTGAAGTCAACTCGAGTGTCGTCGATAAAGGACACCCAGAGGGTGCTTCGAAATTTAATGATGGATGGACGGCTTCCTTTGAAGATGTAAAAATCTCTGTTTTCAATATTTATTTACATATGACTCTTTAAGGTGACAATTCATGCATTTTACACTTAATTTTTCCCCTATACTACACGTGTTACAAACAAGATTTCGTTTTTGTAAAAACCTCGGATTACAATTTCTACGTATGTGTTCAGTTTAGCGCAAAATTTGAATTACACATTGTATTGACAACATAAAGATTATTCTCCACATTCTTCATTTGCTATTAGTTATTTTTGCAAAGTACTAACAATCACGAAATTATGAGTGGTAAAAGTTGTAGAGGCTGAATTTATCTTTCGATTGGTATATTCAACTAATGTGTCAGACCTTGCAAAAACGAAGTTTACTTTATAAAACGTGTAGTATAGGGGAAAAATTAACTGCCGAATGCATGAATCGTCACCTTAATACTAACAAGTGTTATTTTAACTATGTAAATAGCAGGTGGAAATTTAAAATCTGTGTTAGGAGTATTGCATGCCTAGCTCTTATAATAAATTTGTATAATGTTTAGAATTTTGCTCCTGACTCAACGGAAGGACTGGATGGTACTAATGGCCTGTGTCATAAAGAATCGAGCGGGTCGGGTTCAGGTTTAGATATTTTCACGGAATTAGATCCTCTGGGAACGGGACGAGTTCGACCTTTCGTAGACCGCAAAGATTTTTTCCAAGAATTAAAGAATCCACCGAGGAAAATCCTGAAGGATTTATGTCCCGACATGCCTTCTTCGCCGGCTTCTTCACACGGAGGGGGTGGGGGTACTGCGGAAGCCCCCACATCATCCACACAGCCATCATCGTCTGGGGTCTCCTCAGCGGCGGCACCTTCGGCAAAAGCAAAGGTACAAATTTCTGATACAATTCCAAATTCATTTTCTACAAACTTCGCTCCACAACCACCACCTCATTCAGCAACGGCGGACTTTGACTCTCACTTTAAGACTTCCTCGTCGTCGAGATCAACTTCGCTGAAAATTCGGTTGCCTTCTGAAAATGCTCGAAGTGACTCTCCCCCAAATTACAGTCCACCCCCTCCGCCACCGCACGCCCCTCTGCCCAACACATCTTCCATTGGGGGTGGTGGGGCGGGTTCCGTCTCAAATTCTGAATATTTCTCATCGAATCCCCACCCTCTGCTGCCCCCGCCATCATCCTCTTCAGTGGGCACTCCCCCCTTAGGCAGAATAAACAAGAAATCCCCGCAACTCTTGAAACAAATGACAATCGCGTCAACGTCACCAGCTTTTAATTCTAGTCCAAAAACGCTTCCAAGATCATCGACTCGCTATGGGAAGCAATACACAGTAGACTTACCGCCGATGGGGGGAGAAGAGATTCCGAACTTGACTCCTCCTCCTCGTCCACCGCACGCAAGCAAAAACGCCACGTTGACCACAGCCGTCCCCAGACCGTTGTCCGGGAGCGAAAGACTGCGAAAATTCTCAGGCTGTGCTGTCACCTCCACCACGTCCTTAAGTGCTGTTCCGCCAGAACCACCGCCGAGGCCTTTACAAACGACGACGATTTCCTCCTCAACCTCTTCCACGTCGGCCCCCATGAAATTGGTGTCGCCTCCACCACCTCTTCCACCCAAGAAGCAGTCGGTCGGCCCCACAATGTCAAATCCTATAATTAGTTTGGTTTCCGGTGGCAAAATGTTCTACAATAACGAATCGAAAAATTCCGCAACTTCTCTAATCGCTAACAACAGCAATAATCCTCTTCGGAGTACTCTGTCGTCGGACTCGAATGACCTGCCCTTGCCCCTCCCCTCCAGGAAGCCTCAAATTCAGGCTGGAGGCGGTTCAGGAGGCTCCACCCAGAATCTGAGCAATTCGGTCACTTGTGGGGGTCGCTATGGACTTCCATTGGGCATGCGACCGGTGCCGGCCACCTCCATGTCGGCCCTGCCGTCACTTTTGCATAAACGTGACGACGTGGACACGAGTGTCTGCTCGGACAGGAACGCCCCCGTCATAAAACTAAGCATGGAACAAGCCCTTAGCCAAGTGGCTTCCCTAAGTTTAGGAGAACTTGCATTTCAATTGGATCTTCCTGTGGAAAGATTGTCGTCGCTGACAATTCAGCAACTGGCGGAGAAGTTGACTCTCATGGACTTTGAGAAGAAGATGGAACAGCGGGAGCTCGAGAGGGAGGAGCAAATACATCAGAGAAAGCATCACCACCACCACCCGCACCATCCTCAACTCTCACATCAAGAAAGAATCTCAAGCACTTCCGGTTTCGAGAATCGATTCGAGTCCGGCTTCGAAGATGATTTCTCGACAGCCTCAGCCCCCGCAGGCCCCGCCCCCCAGAAACAAACCAATTTCGACAAGTACGCCGTCTTCAGAGAACTCACCGTTGAGGATGCCAGCGGTTTTAGTATTGTAGAGAAATTAGACGCAGGCGCACTCGACCTTGACCGCGAAAGTATAAATTCTGAAGATGAGGACACTTCGAAAATGCTTGACAAGACGATCACATCGAAAGACTCGAGCAGCGAGCGAACGCTGCAGGCGGACAGCGCCTCTGTAAATAACGCCCCAATCAATACAAATACCATGGATGATATTACCGATGCGAACTTATCGGACGACGGGAAATTCCCGCTCGACGACGACGACGATTTGAGTCTGGCGTCGAATTTCAACTCGAAGGGTGAGTGGGCGACCTTTGAATCGAATTTTGAAGATCAGTTTGCAACGACGTCTCTAGTGAAGGCGGTGGATGTGGAGGGGGAGGAAAGTCCCTGGGATTCCGACGAAGGGGTAAAGTCTCAGAAAACACCCATCCTCCTCCCACCACCCCCTCCCCGTAGCAAAGAGAAACAAAGTGATTTCGATTTCCAACTGTTTCAAAAACCGCCCCAACCTCAGTCACTGTCAGCCGGGAGCAGTGCGGGTGCTAGTCCATGTGCGGGTAGTAGTTCGAATAATACGATGACCTCTTTGCGTCGAAGAGAAAGTCGAGAGAAAGAACGTGAGCTGCGACATTACGAATTGGAGCAGGAAAATAACGTGACACGGTCTCCGGGAGCGGGAAGTCACTTTAAGAGACAGAGCTCTGGGTCTTCCAGACACAGTGAGCGGAGTGTTGGCGGTGGAGGCGGGAATATGGGCGTGGTGGGGAAAAATTCAGATTATTCGGATTCGGGTCGACCGAACAGCCATTTAAGATCTCGACACAATAGTCAAGACGTGGAACGTTGGGATCTCAATCGGGAGCGGGACGGGAGCGGACGCAGGGATAGAGACAGGGACCGGGACCGTCTGCGAGACAATTACGGGCGGTCCGACTCTCGAAACAGTTATTCTTCCAATCCCCGTAAATACGGTGGTGGGGTGGTGCTGGGTGATTCGGACGACGACTACGTGCCTTCTTCAAATTCTCTTCGTCACAGTCGAGTCCGAACCGGTTCCGGCAGAAAGTCCATCGACCGCAGCGCCCGGGACGACGTCGACATCGAAGATGAGGAAGAGGAGGACGATCGCTCGTACGCCTCCTACCACTCCACCTACTCCACTTCCCATAGAAAACACCGAAGATACCCGCCCAAGTACTACCATAATTACCACACGGGCGGGCGGAGCGGTCGTCGCCCCCACGGCGATCTAAAACCCCAAAGTGCCAATATTTCCCCTGACAGATATTCGAATCACGAGAGCGACTTTGACGATTCGATTGAGGAGGAGAGTGGAGGGAATTCAATGTCTAGAAAGCGGGAGTACTACCTGAGGGAGCGGGAATATTTGGAAAGACACCCGAGGGCCAGACCGTCCAGTTCTGGAAGCAGCAAACGCTACAATCGAGAAAGAGATCGTCATAATCGACTGCGGGGACCTGATAGAGACTTGGACGATGATTTTGATAGGGAACTGTCTGAATTGTCGGGGGAAAATGAACCCCCACACTCAAATAGTCACCGGCATCACCATGGACATGGTTATGGAGGGGGACCTCGAAGATTAAGGGGCAAGCGTTCAAATCACAGAGACAGAGAACGTGAACGTGACAGCAGACATTACTATTATACGAATTCCCCCTCGTGGGACAGTGAGTCGGGTCCCGAAGCCACAGGGGGCAGTAGTAAACATTTAGATAAGATTCGGAAAAATTCAAATTCTGGCTCAAGATTCACTCCTTCCGAAGAGTTACCACTCAATATTAATAAAGAAAAGGAAATTACGGCGGGGGGACAGTTTAATGGTGGAGGGGGTCGGCGGGGGTCTGGAGGCTATAGCACATCTTCCGGCAGATATCACCACAATGATATTACATTTGCAACGAAACCTGGGAAATTGTCAGAATTTCGATTTGACGATGATTTCGGGGGTGGGGCCACGTCTAGCGCCAAATCCCCCATGAGATCTGCAGCTTCTGTCATCAGACCGAGTTCTGAGCCCACGGTCTTGTCTTCTTCTTCTACAACTCGTGCAGCCACGTTGTCCGTGTCGTCCCAGCGATCCAATGAATCACTAGATTTGGAGAAACGGAAAAGCAATAATAATAAATTGGCGGGCTCTGCAGCTGACTCTTTAAGTGAAATGATAGTAGTAGTTGGCGGGGGGAAAGGGGGAGGGGATGAGAACATTTTTGGTCTCACTGTGCAAAATCCACCGCACTCGCCGTTCGAAGATGATTTTGTGAGTCCCAGTGGCCATACTGCTAGCATTGGGGAGGACAGTGAAAGTGCGCATGCGCAGGTCGAGTCAGACATGGCAGATGAGAAAATGGGTAAACAAGTGACTGTCGAGGGAGATGTGTTCTTTCCAGCCAAATTTGAGATTGAGGTGGCTCTAGGTAGTAATAATGTATTGGAGGGGGACATTGGGGGTGGAGATGGTGGAGAGGAGATTGTGGAAGAGCAAGAGGAGGATAAGCCAGTGCCTGTAGTGGTGGGGGATGGTAGATGTACACCCACCTCCTCAACAACAACAACAACAATAACCTCGCCCAGGATGAACAGCAATATTAGTTTTAGCAAAGCGGACAGTTTTATCGTAAGTAATAAAAGGCTGGAGGCGATCAGGTCTGAAGAGGAGAAATTCGAAACGAATGAAAACGAAGATAATGTTCCTGAAGATACTCCAATAAATATGAAAAAGTCCGACTCGTTCGATATTTTCCACCAAGCCAAGGATCCATTCGCAGACGACGATTTCTTTGCATAATTTCAAGCCGTTGTTTGTTGTACGAATGGATTTTTTTTCTATTAGAAAGTGAAAAGTGAAAATAATTTTCATCTCAGTTCTCGAAGAATAAATACGTGAATAATACTAGAAGACAGCTCTGTGACATTTATTTGCCGGCCAACTGTACAATACTTAGTAATTATAAAAGAAGAAGAAGAGACGCTGCTAATTACTTTGTTAGCACACGTTACGTATAACCAGGCTGGAATTTTCACTAGCAGATGGACTCGATGAAATGGTACGGTGAACTGACTCTAGAATTTTTATCCCCTGCTGTAAATGGCCTGTCATGTATTTTTATAGTGCTTCTAGTCCCCCCCCACCCCACCCACACCTCGCAAACATCTGTTTTCCCTCCTGGCCTGCTGTACTGTAAATATAACGTGCATAGTGCAAATTATACAATAGTTCTGGACCAATCTTCCTAAATTGCTGCCTGTGCTCTGGCCTGTTTCGTTCTTATTATATACTTTATTTTATGCCAAAAACCGTAATCACACTGTAAACTACCATACGTTATTAATACTACTACATACACCACAATACACAGCCAGTCTCATTATAATTGCTTGGTCTTAATTTATTTCGTTACGTGTCCAAATAGTAAATCCACTTGTAAAAAGATTTGGAAAAGAAAATTGAACTTTTACTGTTTATTGTTTAATAGAAGCATGGAATCATTTGTCTTTTGTTGTCTGCTGGGAATTTAAATGCGAAATGAAATGAACCTTTTAAGAAAAAAATGTGTGATGTATCATTTTATTATTTTTGAATGTTAGGCTGATTTAAATTGTACATACATAATAACATTTTTTTTGTAAAAATGCTCTTAGAATTAGTGATTAGAGAATGAAAGAATAGAGTTGATTGAATGAACTTTTTACATTTAGTTTTACTTGTGTTATACTAATTTTAATTTTAGTATTAAGTTTAATTAGCGTTGAATTAAAAAAATTATAATGTACCAGTTGTAATATTTTATTCGATTTGATTGATAGTAAAGGGGGTAAATTATTGTTAATACTAATGCTTTCACTGGTCTACTTATTTTGGAGAAAGTACTTCTACTTTGCTTTCACCATTACAGTACTACTTACTTACCTTTAATTCTGTTGTTGTGTGACTTGTTTTGGTTTTTTTTGGCTGACTTTAGTTGAGTTCAGCTTCTTGTTGAGATCTTGATTAAACATTTGATTTTTTTATTGCTCCACCCTGATTAAAAATTTTAATTGTTCTAAAAATGGCGCTTTTTTGATTGATTGCAGGCAGAGTCCGACGCTTGGGTAACTTTCTTTGACTAAGTATTTATATACAAGTGTATATGGGGTGACAGAACAACAACTACAACACAATTCTAACATAAACGCAAGACGAAACACTAGGATTCACTTAGAGAGCTCTGAAGATGACAGAACAATTGACATTCGTTGTTTGGCTGACGGAACACTAAAAAACTGCTTTTTTTGCCGCGTGCTCATTTTTGGAATTCGCTCATTGTTCTCCACGAAAACATGAGTTATGATAATATGAGGTGCAAAGGACTGACGTGAATGATCATACTATTAATAAATTAATTAATTGTTACTCTTATTACACACAAATTTTTGTTTGCTAACAATGTTCAACATAATGACTATGGAGAAATGTTAATTTAAGTAGTAATGCTTTCTGTTAACGGGTATTTAAGAGTGCATGCATTCTCTCATCATTAAAATGTGAAATAATGTATACAACGTACGCCAAATAGGTAAACAAAACAAATACAGTACACAGTATATAGGGGAAAAGATTCGATTGAGAGAAAGTGGCCGGCAAAATTCAATTTTGTCTTTTGTTTGTTCACGTGTGATTAGAATAAGTAATAAAATGATATGATTATAAGTATTGTCAGAAGATGGACTGGTGCCATAATAATATTATAATTAAGTTTAATTGTTTTATGAAGTATTCAGTTGACTTTGGACACGTACACACACGTGTATGCTAATCTTTGTTACCTGTAACACAATAATATTTACCAGTTGATTTTCTTGTTGTAGGTATGACCCTATCTCATTTGTTATATTTAATATGATGGATATTCATTGCCTACTTAATCTTCATTTCAGTGATCCCGATGATGCCTCGACTCACTCTGACTGTCCTTATAATGTAAATGTATCACATACTCATAATATTTTCATATTACTGTTATATTATTATTGTTGCTTATTATTGTTGGTATATTCTAGAGAATAGATTAATATAGCTAACAATGTGTATCCTTCTACTACTTTATATTTAAAGAATCTGTCTAGAATTTTGAACGTGTGAAATCTTTCTCTTCTGTGAGCACTATTTTGTTGTTGAATTTTTGCTTTCCTCTGATCATCTATTATTACTTTACAGTAATTATAATTTAATGTGGTTAAATACTGCTATATATATAAAGCAATAGCTATATACGTATAATAATAGTTTATTTATTTATACACAGTGTATATGTAGTTGTAGATAGAGTTTAGGATTTATTGAATTGGGAGATAAGTGAGTGTCAACTAATTGTCCGAGAGGTGCTGATGATAAAATAATAATGTCGCACCTCTATTTCCTTCACTGATGATATGCTGTAAAATTATAACTTGAATACTTGCTACCTTTACGTGAGAGAGGGAATTAAAATACGTATGTTCACTATGCGAACTATGTAATAATAATAATAACGTAGTTATGCAGCTTCTTTTACCAAATCTAAGATATGTACAGATATTCATGTGTACGAAATGCATTACTACGTGAGAATAAGAATTCTTGTAGGTGCACTTTGCTATTTCTATATAGGAAGTACTGTTATTGATCCTTACAACTAACTAATAATTAAACTATTATATAATAATTAAGTAGGAACTGTTAATGTGCTGTACACAGAATTGTCTGTTGTACACAAATGAATTGTTACGAAATAATTGATTGCAGCAGCATGACTCGCAGTTAACAATGGTCAATTATTGATTTTGAAAATTACCAACTTACTTCTACTACGTGAATTAAAAATAAATACTAACTAATAATAATACTGTACGTGAAATTTTAAATTAATCAACAAATTCAAAATTAAATGACGACTAACCATGCGGTTATAACGTAAGAACATGTTTAATAAAGTTATTATTATCTTCTTATCGGCTTTAATTGAATTCGATTTTATCACAGGTAAAAATACAGGAAATCATTTTAAATTAATTGCTTTAAGACGATTGTGATTTACACATTTATGAATTGCGATTGGTAATTATTAATTGGTAACGATACATGAAAATAAGAAAAGAATTAATTTTGCAAATAGGCCATCTCCTCGAGCATTCGCTTCTTGGCAATTGAATCCAGCAACCATTTCTCATTCACCACCAATGCCTGTAAGTGGATTCTTTTTTTCGACGAGGTGGATGGGTCTTTGACGATGACATGCGTTAAATCTTCTTCATCTTCATCCTTTGCAATTTCCCCCCCAAAAAATTCCACCTGGGCTGCTAAGGATGGATCGGGTTCCCCTCGAAAAGCAATTTTCACTTCCTCCAGAAAGGCCCACTTCTTAAATTTCCTATTTTCGGCAGCGTCCGTAAATATTTCATCTATTAATTCACTTTTCGTACGTTTGGAGGGAATGGATTCGTAGTCTCCCTCTTCTTTCATCTGGTTGTCCACCATTACAGCCAAAATTGACCTCATTTCATCACGACTCACCTCCTTCGTGTAGGAATCCCCGTATTCATCGTGTGTCTCTTTGAATTTCTCTTTGATGTCGGGTAAACAGAACCAAAAATGTTCTGGGCCAAGTTGACATTGAAATTTTTCCTCTATACAATGAAGTATCCAATCCTGTTTCATCACGTTGTACTTTTCACTTCTGATGGCTAAGGCTATTCTCTTGACAGTCTCTGACTCTCCCACAAAGGCAAACAAATCTTTCACGTAATTTTGAGTGATTTTCCCGCCATATTTTAGAATTTCAGTTTCCAAGTCCGATTTCCACTTTGTGGAACCGTACACGCAAAATAGCTTCCCATCGAAAATGTTGACCTGAACATTCATTGTCGGGGTTTTCCCCACATGGAATCCCATTGCTCCCAATTTCGCTTTCTGAGTCTTTAGACTGGCCGCCCTCTGGTTAATATAATCCAATGTGTCATTTTCGTTGACGATGGGGCGATAAGCTGTCACGGCGGTTGAAGGTCCGGGTTTAGGTTCTTCTTCGGCGTCACTGTCGTCACGGTCGATCAACGGTAAATCATTTTTGCTGGCACGACTTCGATTTCCCCAAAATTTGTTTCTTGGTTTCTTCCCGTCAGTCCTCTGAGCCAGTTTACCCGAAAAGGCTTGATGTAATCTATGAAACTCCTCAACAGTCATCACTTCATTCCATGATTTGTCTTCACGAACTTTTGTTATCCTTGGAAAACGTAGTGTGTATTTCAGTTCGTATTTATCGTTTGGAATTATTTCCGTGGCTTTCACTTGAACTACAACAGATTTTTTCGGATCTACAAACCTGGAATAAACAAGCAGAAGGAAATGGGTACCTGTGGTCATGGTGTACAAAAATAAATATCTTCAACGTCATTGTCTAACCAATCTGGACGTTTTCTTCCTTTGAATTTCACACTAGGAATTTCAGTCTTTACCAAATTTTTCCTAAGGGATTCCACAAGTGCAGCGATTTCCGGATTCTTTAAACGACCTGCTCCCACTGTAGTCAACGGGAGGAATGTCTGAATGATTCAAAAACAAAAATCTTAATCACTGAAACAAAACAGTTCACAGAAATATAAATACTATGACTCTTACATTATAGTCTTGCATTAGTCCAACCAAGAAGTGTGTTAGTTCTCCCCCATGTGAGGAAGAGTCACTGTAATAAAGTCCAAGGATTAAAAGGTCCAAGTCTTCCGGGCTACTTCCATCTACATACTGAAAATTTCTTCGTTCAGCACATGACATTATTCTAAATAAGTAACAAATTACAAAGTGATAAAGAAAATACCTCGGGTTTTATTTTCAACCACGTTTCTGCCCGTTTGCACGGCTCGTAAACAGAATTCATTTCCTTGATAACAATTCCCTCTTCCAAATTGTCAATTGCTTCGTTTAGCGCGTTCATAACTTCGTCAGAGGACGATATAGTTTTCAGCACACTAAATTTGACCACGTCGTCCTTTGGAGTGAGCACAGTATTCAAAATTTCTCGTCTCGCTCTCAATGCTGTGTTAGTTAGCACATCTCCATTTAACAGCAATATATCGTAAACTACGAATACGGGCACATGGTTAGGATTGTCCTTTTTCATTGTCTTCACGTCGATATTTTGCCCTTTCAATGTGAATGCTTGTCTGCGTTTATTCCAAGCCATCATTTCTCCTGTTAACATACATTTAAATTACAGAGATTAAATTATTTAAAATAATGTAAACAATGCAACATTTTACAATTTTGACTTTAATTAACTAACCATCCAAAATAAAGGATTTATCTCCGTCAATTATTTGCGGTCGCAAACGAGGAGTCAGGGATTCGTCGAATGATTTGGTAAAATCGAACCCTTTTCGACTGAAGTATTTAAAGACTTTGCCGTCATAATGAATGTGGAATCTTTCGCCGTCCCATTTATTTTCAACATAAAACGGAGGAGTGGGAAGCTGAACCCTTGCAATTTTTGAGGGACTTGACCCCTCGGAGTGTGTTTTAAAAGTGTCTCCGTCAATATCCATACGAGTGCAGAGCATAGGTTTGACGTGGGAAAAAAGACTCACATCAATTGTTACGAGAGGAATGTTTGGATCATTCAATTTTTGACACACCTGTAAAATAAAATGCTAAATAAGTTGAGCACATACCCAGAAAAATAACAAGTAGTACATAATTAAAAACAGATAGCATAATATATCATAAAATTGACTAACATATTCCAAATCCATATTTCTTTCGTAAAGTTCTTTGGCTTGTTCATGAATGCATTGAAAAATCTGGCCAGTGTTAAGTCCCAGCTTCATTTGTTTCAGCAAAATTCGTACTAACCATTTAGCTTCTAAGGACGTTAGATTTCGCATAAAACTCTGTAATACTTTTTTTTGTGTCTCAATGTTGACACCGCTCTCCCCTCTGGCCTTAGATAGTTTGTCCAACATATTATGAAGTTGTGTTATGGTCGTGGGTTCTAATCCGCAAGCCGCATTTGCTGAAAATCTTTTTTCAAATACGCAATAAACAATTGTAGATAAATCGCCTGCGGCTGGTCCGGCTTCTCTTGGATCTTTAAAACTAATTAGTTTTTTCCCGTCTGAACTGTTTTCCACTCCCAAAATTTTTGCTAGTATTTTTCCAAGAATTGATCCTTTGAATCCGTACGCAGCCCTTGCTACAAATCCAAACAATATAATTGTGATAAGTAAGTAGTATGCATACAATATATTGCAAAATTAAATGTCATAAAATATTAATGTATTCCTTTTAATTTCACCTCTGTCTTCTGTGGGCAACAGGATTCTAAGCAGCGGAAACAGACTGTCTCCCTGAAATATCATAACGATGTGAAATATTTTTTTATTACTAAGACTAGACTTGAAATACGCATTAATTAAGGTTGCTACTTACATGTGTATTATCTGCAGAGGAATCTAAAGTTCCGTATTCTTTTTTGTAAAAAACTCTGAAGTAGTCGAAAAACTTTCCAATTGCTGCCTTTTTTTCTTTTCCAGTGGAATAGTGGCTAACTCGATCCAAAATTTTAGCAAACTCAGCAAATGGTATTTTGTCACTAATTTTGCCGTAAATTATTATGGGTTGTCTTTCATCGTCGTTTATCGAAGCCATATTCCTGGATCAAATTGTCAATTATGTCAAATATTGAATATTTCAATGTCTAACAAAAAGATACATCAAAAATATTAGCAAACAAGTGAATTAGACAATATTATTGTTTAGATCTTATTTGTGATCCTACTTACAGTACTTACTTATCTTATTTATATTTGTGACAACAGTACCATAGATATACCTAATTATAATAATTATGCAGCGATTTCCGCGTTATTTAATAATTGGCAAACGGCGTTCAACCAAGAATTCAATCAAACGAATACTTGAATTTCGCGGCTTACAAGGAAAGAGATTTTTCTTATGGAAACAAATGCAAAAAGTAATGATCCATACTCGAAATTACATTTTATTCTCTTATGAATATGTAATTTATACTGCAAATAAACAAAAGAACAATAAATATTATATAAATATGTAGAGTAAACAGATTAACCCAACGAATGAAACAAAAATTATCGTTCTTAACGAAACCCGACTTTTATTATAACACTGTAAAAGTAATTTTATTACACAACAAATAACGTACAAAATTAAGCATTGCTACTGCAAAACTAGAATTTTAAAATTAATTGAATCTTGTAAATGAACATTGTGAATGAATTTGTGATCGTCCATCATCAATTGTCTAGGATTTAAAAGCGTTGAGTAAAGAAGCCGAATTATTTTATAAACATTACAGATAAAACCGAAAACATACAGAAAATTCCAATTAATTAATTTCCACTTATAACAATATCTGTAACTGACAGCTAAAAGATATTCAAGAATATTTGGCGCAACTCGTAAGTTTTTCGTTGCAAACAAATTAATATAGCAAAGTGGTAAAAGAATTTGGTTAGAGAAATTACAAAGAAGAAACTATTTTAGGTGAAATCATTTGAGAAAACTCCTTTTGCATGTCCAACGAAGAGTCCATAACGAAGTCCTCGTCATCAAGTTCAAAAATTCCAGATCGTACAACAGGTTTCTTTTCTACAAATTGCACAAAATAAAATTGAATGTGGATTTATCATCGTTCTACTTTAATTTATTGTTTAAATCAGCATAACTGACAATTCAAACTTACTTATATAATTAAGCAAAAACGTGTTTCCAGTTTTAGAGGTGACGACGGCTTTCATGTAAGATGACACGGTGGGACAATATGACTCGTTCATTTCGAATGTCTACTTCAAAAATATATTCATCAATCGATCCTTCGCAGCAATTAAATTGGTGTAACATAGAATTTTATAGCATCACCATTAACTCAGCACCATTCACATTTATTTGAAGTATTACAACAGTTTTACCTTGAATGCGATCACATTGCCGACATCAATATCGCTAGCTTGCGTAACAGTCTCCAATTTATCGTACAAATTGTCATCACTTTCTCCCTTATTCTCTGATTTGGAAACATCAGACGAGATGGAAAAGGAGTCTTCCTTCGAATTTTCACTCAGCTCGTCCAATGCTGAATTGAAATTATATGGACGTAAATGAGACGCAATAGCTTTCTTTGTACTTTCGAATAAATCCGGATTCTTCAGTACTCTTGGAAGAATCGGCGTATCTTGGCGAGTTTTCTTCATCGGTCCCGAAGTTGTAGTTGGAGACGAAAATGAACCCGAATGGCTGAAATTATTTAATGGCGTTTTGGTTCTTAAAATAGAACGCAACTTGACTGGCGATTGAGGCTTCTTAAAATTCAATTCCATTGATGATTCCATTTCATTGTCAGCCAACTGTCCATTTCCATAACTGCCGTTCAACGAAGTATCCGTCGTGTTTGAATATCTACCAGAATCATTGAAACCTCTCGAGTCCGGAACAATATTTGTTTTCACTTTTTTTCGAATTTCTGCAGCATTCGTTAAAGTAGACTGCGCATCGGGAGTGTCCATGGATTCCGTTGAATCTTCATCAGAAACTATCCTTTCCACTTTCCTCTTCTTTGGGTGGCGTCGACGACGTTTCTTTCTTGCTGTGGTTGTGCCACCGTCATCATTCAAACCGTTTGCTAATTCAGCGTCGTCTACGTCAGCCATCATGCCTACATTTAATACACCGCTGACTTCAGTCTCATTCGCTCTTCGTGAAGGTGTAATGGTATAAGTTGGGTGGGTCACGATCATTGTAGAATAATCGTCATTTATGAAGCGGATGTGACTTTCGTCGATTTGATCAAAGCCGGTGGCCCCTCCGGTCGCCGATGGCTTTTCTAATTTGTGGGGTAAAGGTGAAGAGGTGAGAAGGGTATCATTAAATTTGACCCGCTTCATTGCCGATCCTCCAGGTTCGCGATTATTTGATACAACAATATTTCTCGCAATAGCAGCGGCCGTTAACCTGGCGGCTTCCGAATAAGAATTAGCTGGTGGGGTTATAACCGAATTTGGAGCAGGTACAATTCTACAAAACAAAGATAAATGTGAGCAACTGTCAACATGCACTGTAATGGTAGCAATTAAAATTGCAAGTGCTTTGATTAAGATTTAAATACTTACCGACAGGATTCGGTAAAGCAAGAAAACACTTGGACATCGTCCTCTTCTCGGAGTCTGTATTCACCCGCAAACAAATTAATAGCCATTGGAGTTTTTAAAACACATTCAGCTACATGTTTCTTGACATCTTGAACCGTTTTAGCATCTTGAGGCAACAGCATGAAAACCTTCGTACCCAACGATGTATCTCGGGGTAATATTGACGGATCGATTTCGAATTTTAATCCAAATGTCTTCATGGTCACGTTGTGGAAATCTCTTCTTCCCTTCGAAACAATTAGGGCTTACAGGAAAACCTTAAAATTGGTAAAAGTTGATTTGTAACATTGTAAAATAATAAATGTAAAAGTGAAGATTAAATTTATTGAAAGGTAAAGACAGGTTGAATCTTTGAATGTAAACAAACTATTTGGTAAGCTTTAACACTTCAGAATATAAATGACACGTGCTCAAAAGTTATAAAGAAATTAATTACTTTCTGTGATTAGGTGAGCATCCCGAGTCCAGAGTATAGTTAGTTACTTTTTTTAACTCGGTTTTTAATTTTTATGTCGTCGGTTGTCAGTTGTCGGTTGTTATGTCGTCCTCTTTCTGGTTTTGGAATTCGTAGAGGTTCGCAGTTCGCGCACTATTTATGGATGGAGCGCCCCCAAGTATCATCCAAGCATGCAAAAATGAGAATTTGATTGTGAGACCATTTCAGATTCCTTAGGGAAAGCTGTGTCTTTGTTGGTGAAAGTCTGAAATTTCTTGCATATTATTCCACTTAGACGTAATTGCATATAATATAATATATCTTCTCACAGTGATGCGAGTTAAAATATACGTAATAATTATTGATTAATGCTTATAGACACAAAATTGGAGAGCTATTGGAAAAATAAATCACAATCAACTTTCTTTTTATTTTTATTCAGACAGTAAAAAATCAAATATTTCTTATTCAAAAATAAACATTAGTATCCAACCTGAATAAGAATCAGTAAATGAAATTCCTTTCCGATAAACAAAATAGCAATAATAACATGCACATTTTATATAAATCGATATCAACTAAATGTTCAATCCGCATCTCGAAAGTCTAATGCAAATATGTATGAAAATCATACTATTATTTATTTTCTTTCACCAATTAGGGTTGTAGTGCCACGATTATCGTCGTAACGCAAACTGTAAGGCTGCAAGGGAAAAGTAATTTTTTAAAGTTAAGAAATCTGACATATAATCGAAATAATGTCCAATAACCATTCGCGTGATCAATGTATTTTCCCTAATTTGGACTGATTCTCAACAATTTTCAAAGATTCTTGCATTGGGAAAAAAGTCATTTTAACTGGTAAATGCACGCAATGTTGGTCTTGGATAAGAAATCTGCATAAATGGCCAAATTACAAAGTAAATCGAAATTTTCGAAATTACATGTGCCTGAAATTGCAAATTACACTGTAAGTTCGAAATTACAATTGTAACTTAATTACCAATGCCTGAAATTACAAATTACTTTCATGTTATTTCATTGCAAATTAATTATGTAATTTGGCCATCTATGGAAATCAGATGATTTATGGATGTATATTTTGTATATATATGTAGTTTCTATTGCTAAAGATACATTTAAACACCATACCTTAGCATCCAGCAAAGCCCTGTCCATTAAGTTGTTCAAAATTGAAACCCGGCGATTCCAGATGTAGCGTTCAAAGTCGATCGATGACATATCTTTCAGCAAGTTCTCCAAAAGATGACACTCCCTTTGAAATATTAAATAAATAAATATCTGTATATTTATATGCTGAATTATTGTACATACAAGAACAATATAGAACGCAAATCCAACTGAACAACTAACCTGGATCCATCTACGACGGGGAAATAATCGGTTGCCGTCTGTTCAAAACGCTGCTCCTGTTGATCTTCCAACGAAGTTTCCGACCCTTCAAACAGAAAAATATTTATTAAAAATGTAATAATTAACTTTTACAGTATTTATTGTATTTTGTATTAAAGGGTTGTTATTTGAGGATACTATCGTCTTCATCGAATCCATAAATTTTGTCATCTTCTCCGAAGGCCAGAGATTCCTTCTGACGCTTCAACTCCGCTTCCGCCAAAGTGATTTGGAAGTTGTCCACCAATACAGCAACAAATAAACTGTAACAGATACCAACAAATAATTCAATAAGAAATTGATCAAGTATCGAGCAATTAGGAGCGTATCCAGAAAAAGTATTTGGTGGGGCCCTATCTTTTCTATGTTAAAATAGTAATTTTGCATTTTTTCGAAAAAGCGGCCATAACTCCTTAAGGAGTGCGAATTTCGAAAAACTGAAGAAATTTTGGGGTTACAAAGGGGGAACCATTAATCCAGTCCCCATATTCTTGAAAAAGAATTTTTTCAAAATTCCAAAAGGAAGGTTTCGAAATTTCGGCCAAAATTTCGAAAAAATTCAAAATTTCGAAAAATTTCCCAAAAAAATCCAAAATTTCCAAAAAATCATTAAAACCCTATAAATCCAATAAAAAGTAAAAAAAAGTTTCATTTTAGACTAAAAAAAGTTCGAAATTTTGAAAAACATTATAAATGTGTATGATACGTTATATAGGTATACATAGGACATTAAGTATACAGGATATGTAGTGTGACTAAATCTCGCCCGCACAAGGTCAAGCCCAGAAGGTATAAATGGGGTTGCGCTCAGTGTTTCAATGGTGTTAGGGCCAATTCATCTAACAATGCATTACAACACCAGCGATTTATCTGTAACAATTAGTCACACCCCGCAACTCCTTCCCTATGCTTCCCAAGTTATTTCTTTTTGATTTAGGGGTCGAGCCCAGCTGGATACGCCCCTGCAAGCAATGTACGTGTATGTGTTTAATGAAGTGAGACCTACTTGAGAAAGACGAAATATTCCAAGACAAGATAGGAGAACAGAAACAAGAACATGACCCAATATTCAGCGTACTTTTCGTGTACATCCATATCCCTCAATATGTTAAACCAATCATCTAACGTGAGAAGTTGGAACAATGTGATAAATGCTAACGCAAGAGTCCCGAAATTATCTGGAGCGTCTTCACTGAACAATCCTTTTCCCATCACAGCGAATACATCTACACAGAATAATTTAAATTAATCATTAAAAATTATTACGGACGCCTTTTAACAAACTTCTCTTGAAAATGAGACAAAGCAACGTAATTTAAATGTGTGAATTAGTTTAAGATTGGCTACACATAAACAGGAGCATTAGCAGAGCAATAGATCCCAAAGATAAAAATGACTGAAAAACAGTGGTGAGAATTACTTGAAGATTTGGCAAAAATCTGTATAAAACATAGAATAAAATGTACACGAATTGTGAAGCACAGTAAACATTATAATGATAGGATAAAGTCGATTTACTTAATAATACGAAGTAAACGAAGGGCACGCAAGGCCTTGAACATTTTAAACCAAATGGCAGAATTAATATCAGTACTGAGGGCCATCGTTTTCGTAATCAATTCTACAAACACATCCCTGCAAATAAATTCATTTGAAAAATTAAACACAGATTGCATAATTAACGGTAAGCTGCGAATACGGATTCGATTTATGAAATTCGTACGCAAAGTGAGTGGCGATCGTTAACATATCCAGAATATTCCAAACTTTTTTAAAATAGTCATCTTTGTAAATACTAATTTTGAGAATTGCCTCAGCTAAGAATATTCCAATGAAACAGTCATCCAAAACATTTAGGAGGAAGCCTAAAAGTTCACAGTTGAGTTAATTAATATTTAATATGTAATTTAAATGCTATTTTAGATTACCATATCGAATTTGAATCATTTCAAAAGTGAGTAAGAAAATTCCGATGACACTGGTTATAATTGTGAAGAGCATAAAGCGTGTGAAATTCTTGCTGGCCAGAAAATCGTACATCATCCTCCTCATTTCACTGGCATTTTGAAGATATTTTTCACGAGCCTTTCTTTCTTGAAGACCCTCCCTTAATGTACGCTGTTCTATTTTGTCCTGCCGTATAAATTTAATCACATCATATTTAATCACTGGATATTTACAGGAAAAGTGATTTACGAAATTATGTATGCAAGAAAGATGGAAAGAAATTTTTCTCACCTCACAAAGGTTCATAATATTTTCCACCTGTTCTTCAGTTAAATTGGCTTGAGTTTTGAATATTCTTCCAGCAGCTTGAGCCACAGATTTTGGATCACCAAATGCATGTTTAATGCTGGGATAAATAGCCGTTAAATAATCTCTCTCTTCTTGAAGGCTCTTTAGCAGCAGAAGTCGTTTCGCCTCTCTTTCCTTGTCGTTTTGATCTTCCTTTGCTGTAGCGTCCTTCTTCATTTCCTCCTCTTCCACCTCTTTTTCTCTCTCTATTTCATCCCACGTACGATCTCTCAAAATCTGCATTTAACAAATAATCAAAAAAAATTACTCCCGCGCGCATAATTTTGAAGAAAAAAAGTTCTACAAAATCAAATGAGAAATAGGACAAAATATTTTGTGTGAAGTACCTCCAACTTTTCGTATTCTGACTCCAAGCATTTTAGCATCTCGTGAACTTTGACCCTCTCGGCAAACTTTCTCCAATGTTTCTGAAATTTAGTTGTTTTCCCTACAGCCACTCCCACTGGCTCATCTTCAATATCCACATATTTCGGTTTTTCATTGTCGAATCGTACCCGCTTGCTTGTTGAAGCTGGTTGACGACTACCTGCAGCGCGTTGTTCAGAATCTGTAGCAATAATTCCCGGAAGTGTCTCTCGGTTTCTCTTTTGATTGATTGAACGAGGCCTCCGTCTCCTCTCTTCTTTCGGCATTTTGTCAATTCTCTTTTATATACCAGCGTTTATTCACTATTCCAAAGCAAGCCAGTTACAGATATTAAAACAACTGTAATAATAAAAGCACAATTATTAAAAGTCTGTTAGTGTACTGTTACTGTGGTACTGCAAAAATTAATCCAAATTGTCATATGACATCGCAGTAGAATATCACCAAGCACATGTTATATGCAGGGTTTCGTAAATCACAGTTTTTCAGCTAAAATCAAAGATTGATTCACGAAAAACAAAATCTAGTTTCATTAGTTAATAGATTTAATTTGACCAAACTGTTGCTAAAATATATTCAATTGTAAAAATTATGTTTCACCATTTTTACCACTTCCACCCATTGACCGTGCATTTTCACCTTTACCAGTCCTACAAACCAACTGTTTACGATCGCTGTAGTATACAATGTGAGAAAAATAATTCAATTTATTGAACACTGATATCATCCATGATATTTGCCACAAAAATGAACAAAGTCCATGCGACCGTTACACCCAAACGAGTGTTTATATCAAGCGACAGTTGCGATGAATACGAAAACTGAACAACAATTGAATATATTAATGCATTGCTACTGTCGCTTGTTCTAGGCACTCGGGTAGGTGTAACGGTTCAATGGCCTTTGTTCAACTGTTCAGTGATTTTAACGTTGTCACCTAAACTCCCGTCACAGTGGGATTAAATACTGTGATTTGTGATTAAATGTGTTGGGATTTGGGATTAATTGACAGTCCCTATTCCTTATAATATGTAGATCGTGATCAAACGTTTAAAATATTTGACCACAGTAATAGATCCAGCTGTGATAATCACGTCACCTTTAGCATTGTCTTTGGGGAATAGATGGAATCAATCAACATAGTACACAGTACACTTGATGGTACATGTCATCGTCATCGTCTGCATCAATATAACACGGGGTAAGGTAGTACAAACATAACGCTGTATTATCTATAATAATTGACATAAATTGTCTACGTATTTGTATGGAGATAAAATTGCAATATTGTATTGATTAGCTAATTGCTCTGATATATGTAGTTAGTATAGGTATAACTTTGCTTCCACCGTCATCGGTAAAGGTCATTTAAATAGATAAGATAGATAAAGCAAAAACCATTCTCACTCTCTGAGATTTTTGAAGACTTGTCAGTTGTTGAATTGGAAATTATTTGTTTTCTATTATTCTCTACTAATAAATATTGTTTAGAAATCTATTGTAGAAACATCAATTTGTTAAATAAATAAAACATGGATGCATTTGTGCTGTTTCCCCTAATCGGCCTTATTGTTGTAAGTCCAGATTTCCAATTCGTTTATATACAATTTTAGTTTTTAACTGAGAAACAATTATGTTTACTAATTTAAATTTAGTATCTTGTTTCAATAAATAAATTAACTGTTTATTGATATTTCAGTTGTTTATTTGTATACCTTGTAAGCTTTACTGCCGATACAAGCGAGGCAATCAATTAAGAAATCAGACAGCACTTCCAACCACAGTTCAAGAAGTCATTGTTAACGGTAACTCACGAAATACAAACATAAACATTCAACCTATCTCCGATGAAGTACAGAAACCTTTAAAAATGGGATTAATTTTGGGTGTCATATAAGATCTCCATAAAAAATCACATCGTACATTAAATAATTCGCAACGTCCACAAATATTTTATATTGCAACAATTTAATCAATAATTAGAGCCTTGTGACTCTCTTTGGTGGAATTGTTTAGGTGAGCGAAGGCTCCGCGTTGCTGCTCAAGTTCCAGGGACTTTTGGTCAGCGGTCAACCGTGACTGTCTATGAAATTCGTTTAAATGCCAATGGAGCTTCGGCTGTACAAGCTCTAAGTCCTCCTCCCCCTTTCCACACAGCCCTTCTAACATCCAGCCCCGTGCTGCCACCGATTGCCGAAGAACTTCCACCATCTTACGAGCAGATTATGAAGACGCAAACAATGAATGGGCCTTTAGCAGACGCGAACACAGCAAATGCCAATAATTCTGACAGCACAGAAGAAATTTCCAATTCTAATGCTATCAATGATATTATTAGATGATGAATTGAGGCTTTCTTGTCGAATCACGTAATCTACTTCATCTTCCTTTAATTATTTTGCTGGCAAGATAAAATAAATACTGCGCGCTCAACTTGAACATTATAAAAATTATTTCAGCATGAAAATATTATTCACTTGAAGAAAAAACGAAGCAATAAATGCTTGTTTTTCTAACATTCGACCTTTTAAACCTGAAGAGGATTTATTTCGGAAATTAGAAATAAATCGATTCTGATGCAATTGTTAAGTATTTTCTTTGACAGATTTTCTTCTTCCATATTTTTAAAGGGTTGTTTATTTCTAATAATCAGTAGTTAATAAACTTAACTAGTAAACAATCACCGAGTATTAGACTTTTAAGCATCAAATATAATCATAATCTTCAATAAAGTCGCAAATACACACGACTGAAATAAAACAACAATAATTATCATATATATATGTATATATATATAACCTATAAAACCAACAACTATTTGTAAGTAATCACATCAATGGCTTCGTGTGAGTTAGACTATAAAGCTTAACACAGAGTAAAATAAATCTTTCTATAACGATAACACATGTTAATACCACTTTTGGAAAATAGCATAAAGGAGAGTAGGCAGTTAAGTACATTCGGTATTTAGCTCATTCACTCGACAACAATTTTCACAGACAAATATTTAAGTAAACAGTTTCTTCTTACATTCTCTGTAGTTTTCAATTATATTCCTTGCATAGGTAAGGTATTAGGTTAGACTGTATTTATTGCTGCTACTCGTCTATGCATTCATTAAGTATTGGACTAATTATTGCTTACAGATCGTGATTTAATATAAGGCCCAACAAAGACGAAAAATGTATTCGAAATTAGATTGTCCGCTGCATCTCAATAGTTTCTCATTTGTATTCACAAGTAAGTATTCTATATTATAGATTAATGTCATTTAATTCTAAGAACTTTTCTGTTACGCTACACTTTTGAAAGACATCACACTACATTCCTATATTTGACTGCATGTACCAAGCATTGAACAATTATTATTTTAATTCGGTATTACTAAAAATTTACATGATACAATTGGTTGATTAAAAACACAAAATAATGAAATACAAAGGCCACTTTTGTAAATTTGTAAACCAAAACCATCATTTTTAACTTTTTTATACTAATTTAATAAAAAATGTCTGTGTAAATAATTATTTTATTTAGTAAAATTTATGAAATCAAAATTTGTATCAAACACGAGACTGTAACCTGTTTTTTATAGAACCTAAAAGTTTTTCCTGTTTTCATTTTTAAACATTATTCACTGTATAAATGGTAATAATTGAGTATCCAAGAATTCTTTACACACAATAATGCATCATATAAATAATGCTGTCATTTTTTCTACGTTAAATACAAAAGGAAGAAACATTTGTGTGTTATGTTTTTGCTTGTTTCCTTCACTGAAAAGGCCAGTTGACATGCATTTTTTTAAAATTTCTTAACAAAACTCATTTAGATACTGGTGAGCTGAGACCTGTAAAATTGTGACAGTACCTATCTCCTGCCGGCATTTATCTCGTCAATTTTTAGCAAATTGCAAAATAAAAGATAAATAAATGTATTGCTCTTTTCTATAATATTGAGTTGAGAAAGTTGAGTAAATTCACTCGAAAGCCTCGGTGTCCTCATCCGGACCCTTTGTGACTACGACAGATCGAGGATCGACCAAGTCCTTCCAATCTATTCTAACATAATCCTTTTTGTCCTTCATTTGTGACCTTATTGTCTGATACGGAGCTGAAATTAAAACGTAAAACATTATTTAGAATCTGACATTTTACGTATACATAAACGTACATCGAATAAAATAATAGACAATAGTACTTACAAAAGTACCGCAACATATAGGATGTGGGACTTTCCACATTTATGACTTTTGCCCATCTATGAGCAGACAGCACTTCACAATCACAATCATCCTTGTTTCCAATTTTCTCCTAAATCCCATTAAATCAAATTAGAAAATGTAAATTAACTTAATGTGTATATTTGAATTGCTGTAATGGCTTACATTGAAAACTATCAGAGATCCTGTAGTTATTTCTTCAGGGCGGGTAAATGGCGCATCTTCCTTATAAATGAGAGGATCTTTGCCAATTTCATAGACAATCTTTATATCCCCATCTTCATCTAAAGGCGAAAATTCATTTTCTGTATCCTCCGACTCAATGTCTTCGAGAATTAAATTATTACAATTGGAACTGGCCACTCCCACTCTGGTCCTGCTGCCAACTGCTTTAGCTACCACTCTTTTCTGAAGAACCGACGCTTGTTCATTGTCCTCCAACGTAGAATGTGCGTCAAGTCCATCCGTTGTTGAATTTTTCGTATGTTTCGCCCTTCCCGCCCTAAACATATGACTCTTTTTTCCATTCTTGGAAATTCTGTAGGAAGAGTCGTTTTTTTCGCGCCGGCTAAAAATCTCCTGGGTTTGCGACCCACAACTTGTCATGTGATTGTTGCCGACGATGCGAAAATTATCCGTTCCTTTATGTCGTCCGTGTTCGTCCCCGTGAATTTCACTGGGCGTCTTTTGAGCATGCTTTGAAGTTGAAGCAGAATTAAAGCTACTTGACGGTGTACTGGCAGTTTCGTTACCGTTTAAACCCTCATTATCAATTTTATCACTTGCATGCAAGTACACCAACGACGCAGAGTCTATTGCACAAATTCTTCGACGCTTTGTCGCTATAATTCCGGGAGATCGAGGAGAAATCAGATTTATTCTCGATGTCGTCCTCTGAGCACTGTTCATTTCCCCATTCAAAGTATTTTCCAATTCAGCAGACACAGAATCAAGACTTGCAGCTGCAGACAAAGTTTTCGAGGATTCTGGTTCTTTGGATCCAAAAGTTCTGTACAGATTCCAAGGAGTTATTCTGGAACTTCCGGTGGACACTGACTCCGTACGTAACAATGTTGAAGCTGCGCCGAATAGGTCATGCTTATTTCTCGTTGAGCTGGTTAAATCATTTGTCACAACAGATGTGGAGGGGCTCTCAGCAATACTCCTAAAACTGGAGCCCACCAACGGCGAAGTGGACCCGAAAACAAACGAGGAGCGACTACTTCTGAAAATATTGCTACTGTTATTATTATTGTTATTATTATTCAGTTGAGATAGAGAACTCAGAGTATGCCGTTGATCGCCGTCAGAGGACATTTGTTGTAAAAGCACATGGTGGTTCTCCAGACTGTTGTTATCATTTTCGCCGAATGTTTTCGCCACAGAAGACAGATTCAAGGGAGAATTCGATGTACTGATCGAAGCAAAGGCAGAGGTGGTCGTTTCCGAACTGTCATTTATTCGGATGCCATTCCAATGATTAATGCTTCCGTTTAGTCTGCTGTTTAACATGCTCTTTTCCTTTGGCATAGATTCGATAACCGTTGGAACGCGTATTGTTGTGCCAGGCAAGGTGTGCGTAACGCTATGCGTGGCATTATCATTTATTGTCTCACAGTAGAGCAGAGTTAATTTTCCTGACGTGTCTCCAGTTGCTGCCGCGTACACGGTGCAAGATTCCTGAATTTCCGGTGTGAGAACATCACGTGACGTGGATGACTGGGATTGTTGTAACTCATTTTCGTTTAGATTATTCGTATCTACTGCGACAGGGATTCGGTGATTACGACTGCTGTGCCCAACCGCTGCTGCTGCTGCTGCTGCTGCTGCTGCTGAGGAAGTATTTGATCTGTTTCCATTCACAGCGTGAGATTCCTGATTTCGTTTGTTAGTAATGGTGCTTGTGCTTTGTGAGGCTGTGAGTCTTTCGTTTATTAAATCTTCATGGGTCTCTTTGTTCACACGGTACTTCATTTGGCTGAAGCTCATGGGCATCGGTATCGGTGCAGCTGGAAGATTTACGCTTCCATCCGAGGGCATTTCATGAGATGAATTGGAAATAGGAACATGCTTCGGAGAGATCCTCGGAGGCCGACATGGCAGTGGATGAGTTAATCGTGGTGGAGATCGTAAACGTGATAGACGTGACGCTGGAGATTCGATTGCTGATGGATTCTGGTTGCTGCTTTCGAGGTGCTGAGCAGGAAAACGGGTTCGTGAGGGAGCTTCCGAGACGGGCCACATCCGTACTGATCTCACAACACTGAAATTTTCAATTTTAATTTTTTTAATTCGAAAATTTGCACAATTTATTTGTGCAAATAATGGATGTAGTATGAATAATGAACGGTTAAAGATATTAGGAGAGTCACTGTGCTCACCTTATGCGTTGGTCAGTTATGCAAGATAAAATTCCAATGACTTCTTCATCAGGAATACGGAATTCTCCTGTTGTGAAATGGAAAACGCTGCTGGAGACATTAAGCATTGCTGCAACATGTTCTTTGAATTCCCCGATAGTTCTTGCGTCTCCTGGAACAGCTACAAATAATTTATTTCCTTGTATGGAAGGTTGAATAGGAAGCTCTGGACTGATTTCCAATTTCATGGCAGTGACACGCTGATTTTGAACTGTTGGTTGCACGATGTTGGGATTGATGTACTGAAGATAGAAAAGCAAACGACTTTTAAAATGTATACAACCGTACTATCTTTACTTTCGCCACTTTCACCATTGTGATAAATTAAATTTAAATAATAATTGACTTACGTGGCCTACATCTATTTGACTGTACTGACTGAAAGGATTTGACTGTTCTTGTGGATGAGGTTGCTGTGGCCATACTTGGTATTGATGGAACGCTGACGGTCGAAGCCAGTTGTTTCGGCTTGTAGAATTTTGCCACGGTGGTCTCACCATACTGACTGTATTGATATCTCTAGTTAATTTATTGATCCACATTTACTAATATATATTACTATTTTCAGGTTTCGATTCTACAAATAAAAAATAAAATATGTTTCATAGTATTTATATTGTTCCACTGTGAATTATCAGAAATTACAAAAAACTATTATTTTACTTATTTTATTTTGCTTGCATAAAATACTAATTGTAATAATTTGTAGGTAAAATATTGCGGAAGTAATTTTTTGTTCATTAGTAAACTTTATTGTCTGATTTTTACCCAATGTTGTTGAATGTGGCACAGAAAAGTTTCCCTCTCGGTCCTTGGCTGTCAGTCAGTCAGAAGAAGAGATCTCAGAAGATATGTCGGATTTCCCAAAACAATTAGATAAAAATCAAGTTGATATCTTGAAAGCGCAGAACAAAAAATGTCTTTTTCATCTTTCTAAAGTTAACCGTTTGATGGAAAAACGACTTCGACTTATTCACTGTTTGTGCTCATTCAATTAAATGTGGAGACGAAGAATGGAGCTCCATTTACAAAATGAAAATATGAAATACAAACACGTAATAGTCAACATCTCAACTTTGTTCTTATTGGAGGAAAGTTCTGAAGGAGGTTTGGCTGCGGAAAGGCGCTTCAGTTAAACCACTTCTGTATTCTCAATTCTGCCCTGTTCCTGTCGTCTAAGTTTTTCAACATACGTAACATAGACAAAATCTAAAAGAATTTTTATTGAAATTTAAAAAGTGGTATTATTTTATAGATTACATTCAGTGGATTCCGTTATTCCGATTAATCGTCTTCTTTAGCAAGCCATTTTGAACGAATTTACGCCAAACTAATTCATCATGGTATGTGACTACACATTTTTCTATTTCCTTATTTTTTATATAAAAGAGTAAATATACCGTCACCGTGCATTAAATTAATTAAATTTCTTTTCTAGGGTGAACGCAAGGGTACTAACATGTACTACCCCCCAGATTATGACCCCAAGAAGGGTGGTCTGAACAAGTTTATGGGAACTCATGCCTTACGTGAACGAGCACGAAAATTGCA
Source organism: Plutomurus gul (assembly GCA_019776185.1). NCBI lineage: Eukaryota > Metazoa > Arthropoda > Collembola > Entomobryomorpha > Tomoceridae > Plutomurus > Plutomurus gul. The sequence continues at coordinate 8,422 of JABASC010000095.1, read as the reverse complement.
TTTGGGTATCCTCATCATTCGATTTGAAATGCCGTATAACATTTGGTGTGAGGGTTGCAATAATCATATAGGAATGGGAGTCAGGTAAAACTACATAATGTGCACAAGTATTTTAATTGGAGAAATTACCAATAATAATATATACTTTCTATACACTGTAGATATAATGCGGAGAAAACCAAAGTCGGAATGTACTATTCAACTCCTCTGTATCAGTTTAGGATGAAATGTCATCTGTGTAATAATCACTTTGAAATAAAAACTGATCCAGCGGTAAGATAACATTTTATATGAAACTGGAAAAAATAGCAATTAAAACGAATCATTCCTATTTTATAACTTTGATCTTGTGGTTGCAGAATTTAGATTACGTCATCGTTAAAGGAGCCCGAAGGCAAGAAAATAGATGGGACCCTACGGAGAATGGACAAGTCGTCCCCGACGATAAAAGAGTAATTCGCCAACTTGCGGACGATGCAATGTTCAAGTAAGTATTTAGAATCACTAATAATTAAAGCAGCCTAGTGATTGAATTCATTCGATTGATGTAATGTCTTATTCTTATTTTAATTTACCTACCCGCATTAAATTTTCCTAGATTACAACATGGAAAGGAAGACCAGACTAAGTTAACAGGAGTTACACCCACATTAGCAAAACTAGAAGATTTGCAGGAAAGGTGGAAGGATGACTACATGGCAAACAAAGCATTACGTAATCAATTTCGTGTAAGTGTTACATCTCTTCTCAAATGCATACATTAATACATTGCTCACGCTTTTTCATGTATTAATTTAGACAAGGAAAAAAGAAATTCAGTCAAAGATAGATAAGGACAACGAAATCCTTACAAGGAATTCTCTAAACATTGATTTGCTGGAGGAGTCCGCAGATGACGCCAAAATTGCATCTTTGATTCGCCTACAACCTTCAAAAAGTAAACTACACTTTCACAACCTTAGCAGTAGAATTTCAAACAAATTAAATCGCCGTTTTTCATCCTAAGATTTCATGGATTATTTCCTCCGTATAATCATATGGTTACATGTAATTACATGTAATACTTTACTATACATTTTAGTATATCGTTTGCGCTAATTGGGTTACTAATGTAAGTTAAAATGGGGAACTTGTGAAACTCGTAAACAAAAATTGATCCATTACGTAATTATGTGTAAGTGCTTTCATTATATTAAAATTTCTTGATTTGCGCCAAGAAAGACAGACATATTTTCTACATATATTATTTAACTCGAATATCAACCTGTTTTGTGTAATGTAGGCTCAGAAGAAAGGCAGCAAGAAAAACGGATGGAAATCGAGAGAAAATCCGTATTTCCATTTTCAGTGAGCCAATCCTCTGGCACAACTCCAATTACACAGTCCATAAATCAGCCACCTACCGTCACAACCAAAAAGGGAGAAGATAGTGCCAAAACGGTGGAGAAACAACGATTATCTCTTGGCATCTCTTTGCAATCTTCCAGAAAGCATAGCAATGCCACTCTTCTGAATGGTCCTGCCAACACAACCGCGGTCACCACCACAAAGGAACAGCAACAGCAGCCAGCCAGCGAGAATTTTAACACGCTCAAAGAAACTACCACGAAAATAATTAAGCCTTTTACTGTGAAACCAGAGGACAATAATTTCAATTCTACAATTAGCGAAGAAGATGCGGGCGAAAATAATTCTAGGAAAAAAGTCATTAGTTCTGCATCAACACTTCTTTCTCCGAATAAGATGGAGGATAATGTTTGTACAGAAATTAACTCTGCGGAATGCAGCTCCACTCCATTGCAAAGTTCCAAGTCATTTTCACTCTGTAATTACGACTACAGTAGTTCTTCAGGCAGTGAAGATTTATAACCATCTTTTGTCTGTTGAATCAACTCTACGTATTTACATACCACTATTTTTCTATGTAATTAAATTCAAACTGTTAATTTGTCGTAAGGGCAAATAATTCTAATTGCGATAATATCAAACGATCCTACTTATCAAGATGCAATCGTGTGCACTACGTTTAAATAAATTGTAGTTTCTAATTCGGTTAAGGTTGCATTATCCACTTTATATTTTAATTTGCTCATTTTGTAGAAATCTAGGTAGTTGTGTGTATGCTTACGATCGTTCTGTTATGATAAGCGACACAGAAGCCGGCAAATATTCCAATTTGAATCAGGTATTGAATGGCTAACAAGAATTGTCTACCACAACCCACTGGGGAATTTTGTGGTGTGTAAATGCCTTCGGGTACGGGCCAGTAATTCCGCGGAGGTTCGATGGGGGGATCCATGTGAGAATCTATATAATATTGAAGTGCGGACGCCGCAACGTACATGCACAAGTTCAAGGCTTCAGCAATAAGAACCCAGGAGAGCACACTCATGGGGACAGACGATGAAAATGCTGCTATCACTAATTATAATTACATTAAAATCAGAAAATGTTATACATAAAATATTCGTGGTAATTTCTTTTAACATTCATAAAGTATTCTTACGAGCAATGAATTTGGAGCCGTATCCAATGATGACATGTATTCCGATGTATACAATCCTTGAGCAATATTCATGTGGTCTCCACCATCCCAAAATATAATTGCAATGAAAGAAAATTATCCCCATCACCCCTAAAGCTTGATGCATCAACTGCTTGCTCTGACAACTGTGTAACGGGACATTGTTAATGTCGTGTGATTCCTCTGTTATGTGCCATTCGACGAAACTGTCGCCAGACAATTCGTGGGGCACCAAAGGATCCGCTTGGCCATGCAACACGGTGCAAAAGTCACATTGGATAAACATGGTTAGAAAAATTGCAGCCCACATGGTAGCCAGACAGAGATAAGTATATGTTATGTGACCCTGAAGAAATCAAATTAATTATTCTTCACAGTGGGATTAATTCCTGTGAGCAAATGCTTCAAAATGTTTGATTACGATCTACATGTTTTAAGGGATAGGGATTTAATCATAAATCACCGTATTTAAACATTTAGCCGGAAAGGTGTGATTTACGAAACCCTGGCGGTAAATTTAGTTTGTATTTATGAAAAAGTGGAAAACTGACCCACAGCCATGCACCCAAACCGAAACAGCCACTTCCACGTGCAATTTTGCTGGTTTCTTTGTGGAACCGGGTGATATAGCAGCTCAGAGAAGACAACGTCGACCAACACAGTACCATCAAAATAGCATGATATTTTACAATTAACTGTGAAGGAAAATAAAAAGTGGTAAATATTTTTGGCTAAAATAAAAAGTGAAAAAAGTATTTGTATGAGAATATCTAGTTTATGTTAATTCTTTGTTCCCCGCATTTTTTATGACGAACGTGTTTAGATCATATTTGTTTTTGCGCTAATAAATAAATTTTTCAAAATCTGTCTACCTGTGCAATGTATTTTGCGTCATGAGTGTAAATATCATGAAATTCCAAGATTCTCCCTTCAAGAAGAGTAGTTTTAAGGTCTTTTAATATTCCTTCCAATTGTTTTTCATTCTTCGCTCTTTGAATGCTTGAATCTTCCTGTTTCTCTTCAGTTTTTCTGCCTTTTAATGTAACAGAAATGACAACTTGAATAGTTTTTGATTTTGAGGATGGTAACTTTGGAATGATACAAGGTTTGGTAACCGTTAACGCATTTGAATATTGCAATTTCCTTTTTTCCAACCAGTCATCCTTATTTTCGGTGAAGTTACTGCAGAGGTAAGGACCAGGAGGGCATTTATAATTGACCTTCATTGCATTATTCAAGACACAGTTGTCGTATTCACTATTGATGCCAATTATGAATCTTGGTTTTTCAACATGCTTCAACATTTCTTCGGAACTCGTATGACAAGTTAGTGTTTTACCGTCTCCCCTGCAGTAAACATGTAATTTCATCATTATAGAATAAGCTGCAAATTTTTAAAAAATTTACACTACAAAATTGAATTTGTTTGAGTTTTGTTTTGCCCTGTGTTACCAAGTTGGGTCCAATGGCCAAGGAACCTGAAAAAGATTTGGAAAAATCAATAATGTAAATGATCCAATAAATGTTCCCACCTCCCAAAAATTAAATTGCTCTAAAAGCTTAAAAAATCACAGGAGATGTTTGGAAAACTCCTCCCACTCCCACCCAAATTTTTTTAGGGAACCTCCCCCTAGAAAATACAATATAAACTTACACCAGTCCAAGCATCCGCAATCACGTTGTTGTATGCAGGACTGTACATGATCTAAAATTTAAACATTACAAAATAAGATGTTAATTCTACCAATTTTTCCATTATTACGCAAAATTCTTTTTTTATTAAGTACTTTACCGCATACTGTGTTGTATCAATGGAAGTTCCCCATTTGTTCACGGCAACAATTCTAAATAAAAGGTAAATACTTTTGGTTTTATGGGGTGAATACGAAAATTAAATTTTTTTGTCAATAATTACAGGAATTGAAACAATGGCGCATCATCGCAAGGACCGTCAATCCAATTGAAGTGAACATCAAATTCTTTGTCTCTTCTTCCCGCTTCAGTATAAATATAAACGTAGGGGTGCTATAAAACGGTGAATTTTAATTATGTACTAAAAATATCATTTTAATTTTATGTAATTAAAATGTGAAACTACTTACACGCGCCGCAGACTTTGGTCTTGCCTTACATGGAACTGTTTAAAAAAATTATCTGTTTAGTTTTGAATATAAAAATAACCTGCCAACAATTGCAAAGCAAAGGTGTACCTACTAATCGTCCCTTATCGTTGTTCTTGCTCTCATTCGAATCATCCTTACACTTAAAGTCTGCAATACAAAATTAATAATAAAGAATCTACGAAAAATTGAAGACACAAATTGATAATCCTTTTTAGAAATGAATATTTACCGGTAACAAATGTCCCGAAAGGGATTCCTAGAGGATCTTTGATAGCTTGAATGTATAATCCATCTAGACCATCCTGAGTGGAACTACCTTGAAAAATGACGTAAAAATACGTAAAATACGAATTTCAAATTGAAATTCCAACTTTAGTACCAAAAACATGCGTGGACATCTTACACCCAGGGTTTCGAGTATGATTATTACAGCGGAATTAAATACTGTGATCAAATGTGATCTTGGTGTGATTAATGTGATCTATATGTTATACAGGATAGGACTGCTAAATTAGTCCCATCACATTTAATCACAAATCACAGTATTTAATCCCACTGTGACGGGATTTTACCTGAAAAAGTGTGATTTACGAAACCCTAAGTATTTGTCAAGTGGAATTTCTGACTTACTTTCTGCTAAAATATTCAAATGAAGCCAATTATGAAGACTGCTCATTCCATTGCTTTTTGGGACAAGGTTATCGTCAACATTGATACGCGTTACTCTTATCTTTTGAATGAACAGGGTGCTTTTTTGGCTAAGAAAAATTATATTAAACATTATTAAATACAAAAAAAATTGTCTATCCTTTGTTGAATTGAATTGGCGCCAAAAATATGAACTATGGCTTACGCAACATCGAATACAGGTATGGGCTTGTTGCTTGCTGTGTTGTGGTAATCTATAATCATCTTAAATCTAAACGAATTCAAATTAAGATTAATTATTACGTATTCTCCTCACTTTAAACGTGTTAATACCTTTCTGCTCCACCCTGTATTAAATTCTCTTTCGCTGGATCTGTTGTGTGAAAAAGCAGACATTTAAAAAAAATGCTGCAAATGGTATTCTTTCATCTTTTCCACGGGAAGGATTTATGGAAAGCTTATAATACCTGCATCAATGCAAAACGGGGCATATCTAGGCAGTTTGTTGGCAGTTTCCTGTCCAATTGTTCTCCCACCACAAATAAATATTACAAGGAAGAATCCAAAGATGTTCTGGATCCTCGCAATCGTATACATATTCAGAAGACTCTGCTACCAGATGTGAGGAGAAATTATTCAGAAATGTCACTAATAATAAAACTGGGCAAGCCAGAAAGAAGAAAACACTTTTACAACAGTTTGGAGAATATTGCAAGAGGAGAGTAACTCATAAAAAAGTATCTTTTTGTTGTGCAGGAATTCCCCGCTTGCTTTCAGAGTTGTCAGCTTTGCCGAGCACCAGCAGCCGAAAACACTTTGAAAGTCAAAACAATCATTCGAACAACGTAAACAAGATATCCCCACGGTAATCAAAATACTTAAATGGAACAATAAAATAGCGCTTTCCTCAGGCAACTTCCCTTTTCTCACTTCCGTTGATGGGTGAAAGCGAGCGGCAGTGAAAGCATCAATAAAAAATTGTGGTTTCCTGAATTCCCCTACGTATTCATTGAAAGGGAATATAATTTTTAATTCAATTGCTTAAATAATTCTAGAAAGTGATAATTAAATTCCGTTTATTTTTGGATATATATTGGTTGTAAGTTTTTTATAGCATAAACAGATATTACAGGTATTTTGGATAATTTTGCTGTTCGATGCAGGCCGGGTTCGCAATTTACCACCCAGATTCCATTTTTACCACCCAACTGTTAAAAAACGGTAAAATCGGTAAAAACTGTAAAATGAGTTGATAACCAGTATTTTGGTGAAAGTGTTAAATCAATTTGTACTTAATGAATCACCTCTCTTGCTGGAATTCTTGGTAGAACTCTCTTAATTGAAACAGTTACAATTACCGTCATCATAAATAAATACCAGGTGGTAAAAACCTATTAGAGCACTGGATGCAGGGGGTCTCACAACTTACTAACTATAAATAGAATTCAAGTGGGCGCATAAAAAATGCTTTTGTCCACAAATTCTGCGAAATTTAAAGTTGTGACTAGCCATGTCTGTAAATGACTGATTTGCAGTTTTGACTGTAACATATAAATATACATACAAGATTTTTTATACGTAGCACAAACAAATATTACAGGTATTCTGAATAATGTTACAATTCGATGCAGCAGCCAAATTAACTTTTTAATTCAATTGTTTAAATAATTCAACTAAGTTAATTTAGTTTAATTCCGTTTATTTTTGAATAAATACTATTTATAAACTTTCGTGTGAATTTTGTCATTCGAAGGATAATCATTGAGATCACTTCTGAGGCAGAAATGACAACAACGAATAATAAACTTTTTTCTTGTTGTTTTATCGGTAATGCCGTCTTTATTTCCACCAAACTCTTTTACAATCACCTTTGGACATATCTGAAAATCCTAAGCATTTATTCAAAGTTTGGACACAATTTCCTTCTGATATTATTTCTCTTTTAATGTTAACAGCTATACACATAACCACCAACACTTAAAACTTAAAATAATATCATAACCCTGTTAATTAATTACAAACATGAAAATTCAAATTCGAAAAAAAATCATTAAACCGTACTTAACTACAATAAATATCAAATTACACATTTGCCCGTACACCTCATCCCCCTTTCTAACAACATTGCAAAGAACAATGGAAAAATACAAGAACTAGTAGATTTTCATCCACTACACATTAAAACAATTACGCACAATTAACTAACTAAGCACAACATGTACAATATTGTTTTACTAACAGCTTATAATAAGGAATAATTTAATTACATATTTATACATATAGGTATTCAATTCACATATCAATATAGACAGCTTTTTCTTCTCTTTCGCTGTGTACACACAATTTGCTGCATTATTCTCATCCTACAGATATACCTATGACGTAATACTAACAATTAGCTGATTGACTCACGTATAACTACAAACTGTATACAGAGACACTATCTATATAAATACACCTACTACAATTTAAGTGTATTAATGTCTATCTTATTACAATATGTATTAACCTGCAACACATACTATATCTACCTAATACACACCAGTGATTAAAGTACGCAGTGTAGATTCATTGGTGAAAGTACCTTGATTCTTTAATCTCTGAACAATGCTTTATACACTAGAGAGGTCTTCTTTTACATGTAAGCATTATTCATACGTAGTATTATTTTGTAGGTACTGAAAATAGCTGTCATCAAACCTGTAACAACAACAATTCCTGTCAATACCACAAAAGCAACTAAAAGTAGTCGACGGTAGTTTTGTCACTGGCTTCAGGCTACACGCTAACAACTACCAGTAGAAAGTAGTCTCAACTACTGACGACTGACTTTGCTTTCACTTTCCCTCTTCCACTTCCTTCCTCAACATAATATATAGTGCTGCTCCTTTGGCTTTTCTCATATAGGTATATCATATCACAATCTACCATTTCATATATTTATTATATAATATGGCATCATCAGAGCAACAGTATGGTAAATACATACGTATTTATACGTACTACTTATATAAGGTACAGATACATTGAATAAAAGTATTGTACTGTGTGCTTACATCTGTATTCTGTATATTTAGGTGCTGCTGACTGGCTGACTACTACTATCTCGTATTATATCTATGTAATG